>CM074283.1:2142500-2376906 GCA_037194245.1 Opsariichthys bidens | reverse complement strand
CATTTTGAAATCAACTTGTAATGCATGTCATTTTACTTCTATTTTAAGGAATTATTTGCAGTAAAATAACATGCAAACACTGCTAAACAAAATCAAACCAATTGTTTTCTGCCCTGTATAATTTCACATGAGAAATCTCACTGAACTTCTTTCAACAGATTGAGCATAAATTAAACAGTATAAATAAAATAAACTAAATTTATACTGTAATAAAAAATTCAAATAACACTTTAAGTGTCACTTTAACTGCAGTACAAAGTTGACCATTTCCCAGTCACTACTGATTGTGTGGGCCGAGAAGTCCAACCGTCAGCAGTGATAGCGATGCTTTCTGCCTCTTTAGGGGCCGTTCACACATGCGCCTAATAAAGCGTGTAAAGCGCGGCCGCGTCGCTTCCTCCTTCTTTTGCAAGCGTCCGGGAGCTCGCGCTTCTGTAGCGTCTGTCATTGCTATGCAACCATGAACTGTGCTCTCCACGACCACGAGGAAGGCGCGCCAGGAAAAAATGAGCGCGCCGCACCGCATACGCTTCCATTTTGCGCGAATGAAAATGCGCGCGATATGTGAACGCCCCCTAAGAGTCTGTACAACCTTGGCCGAGGTGAACAGCATAGTTTTCTTACAATGTTTACATATTGTTTGTGTCTTGTGTGTTATTCTTTCTCCGTTTATTATTTCTACTGGAAAACCAAAATGTTTCCACACAAACGATTTGAAAGTGGCGGGGGCGTCTTCAATAATGATTTCACACCTCACACTGATGATAGCACGACGAGACAACTTTTCACCTCGACGAGAAATCTCGTCACGTTTTAGTCTCGCGAGATCTCGTGGTACGAGATCTCGTCACACCCCTACGCTTTACATCTTGTGATGTACTACGATTGTCATGTTGCACTGACCGTTACCTGATTGGCTTGAGTAGACGGTGGGTGGAGTCCACCAAAATTATTATAGTTTTACTTTCGTCTTAGTTTGTTCTACCTTTTTTTAGTCAGTTGTTTTCGTCTTAGTTTGTTCCACCTTTTTTTAGTCAGTCGTTTTTGTCCTAGTTTACTTTGTTCCAACCTTTTTTTTAGTCAGTCGTTTTTTTCGTTTTTTTACTTTGTTCACACTTTTTTTTTAGTTCAGTCTGTTTTTATTTAGTCTTAGTTTGTTCCAACTTTTTTTATTCAGTCGTTTTAATTTAGTCTTAAGTTTGTTGACTTTGCCAACTTTTTCTTTTTTTTTAGTCAGGCGTTTTATATACTAAGTCGTTTTTATAGTCTTAGTTTGTTCCAACTTTTTTTTTTTGTCAGTTCGTTTTCGGCTGCCTCCAATTACTTCGTTTAATTTGGTCCTACCCTTATCTGTAGTGTATCTGCAT
Organism: Opsariichthys bidens; assembly: GCA_037194245.1. Lineage (NCBI taxonomy): Eukaryota > Metazoa > Chordata > Actinopteri > Cypriniformes > Xenocyprididae > Opsariichthys > Opsariichthys bidens. The sequence goes on along the minus strand of CM074283.1, from coordinate 2,375,539 downwards.
GTCTTTTATGCTCTAAGAAATGTTTTGAGATACCACAGATGTGCGAGCGTGAGCCCCCTTTTTCGAGTGAACAAGATGTTGTCGATTCTACGAATTTTGTGTGCAACAGCAAAATTCCTCAAACCAGCAGCATAGCAATCCTCAATGCACAAGAAGCCCACATCCCATTCACAAACACACACAGGATGCGATTACAATAAATTAATGCCAAGCAAAGTTGTTATTGTGGATCATTATTAAAACATATTTGATAATCTCTTTACATTTTTATTCAGTGGGATCATAATTAAAAAAAAAATAATAATAATAATATAAATTTTTTTTTTTTTTTAATAGAGCAATTATGTGCTCTTTCTCAGGAGGCCTTGTCTTGATGATTGGTCCTGATCCGGCCTCCGTTCACTGCGGCACGCAAGCAAGATCCGCCCATACTTCTGCCTTCTGTAACTTCTGCCACAGCTTTAATGGCCCACCAGTCTTTCAGGCAAACTAAGGAAAAGCCTGAGAATATTCAGATGACAGACAAAAGATGTGAAAAAAGAAGATTGAGATTCAGACATGGCATGTTGTGGTGTGGACGAGCAGGTGCCGGGCGACGCCCGGGAGGTCGGTCGGAAAGGCGCATGGGATGGAGACGGGGTCTCGTATCTCTCCCGGAGGAGCTCATCTGATAAAAGAAGCATAAAAGAGCCCTTTTACTTTGGTTTTATTGTTGGTTTTATTTTATTAAACAAACTTTATTATTATTATTATATTAAACTTATATTATTATTTATTGAATTTATTATTGTTTGTTTTATATTATTAAAAGTTATTAAACAATAATTGTTTCGCACATAGGGGAAACGGGTTTTCCCGGCGCCTCTCCTCCTTCACGTTTCTTATGAACTGCATTACAGATGGGTTTTTTTACTCTGAAACAAATTTTTATTTTTTTTTTTTTTTTTAGCTCAAGGTGAACATCCTGAAGTTCTTCAGTTTTTTTTAGTTTGATCTTGATATTGATAAAAATTTTTTGAAAAAAAAAAATTAGTTGATGAAAAAAAAAAAAAAAAAAAAAAAAAAAAAAATGAAAAAGTGAGTACGACAGTTAGAAAAAATAAAAAAAAAAAAAATAATAAAAAAAAAACTTCGTGTTGAGTAGATAGACGAAGATGATAGTCCGTTAGAAACAACAAATAATGGCCCAAAAGGTGCAGCGCAGGGAAACAAACAGCGCGTTACGCGTTTCAAAGCTGTGCTCAGCTCGTGTTCTGTTTCTCTGTCGTCCTTTCTACGCATGATTTTATATTAAAAAAAAAAAATATTTAATCATTAAAAAAAAAAGCAAAGAAAAGTACCTTTAAGATGGTGTTTGAAGGGGTGGTGGGGAAAATATTTATCCATTCCATTTATTAATTATGTTTTAATCTTGGATGTATGTGAGTGTCAAATGTGTGGAATTCACATTTACCTAAATAATTGCTTCTTTTTCCATTGTCTCTCTCAAATCAAACACTCCTGATTAAGGTTTTCAGCTCATTAGTAGAGACTCAAAGTGGAATCTGAAATGTCGTGTGTCAGGCAGAGCAGAACATGAGCAGAGAAGTGTGTAAATGTGCACGGTCGGACGTGAAGTTGTAGTGTGTGTGTATAGTTGTTCTTGTGAGTTGATGGTGTGATGGTGGAGTTTTCTTATTTCTTTTCTTTTTTTGTTTTTTTTCTTTTTCTTTATTTTTTGGTTTTTTTTTTCTTGGTTTTCTCCAGGATTGTGTTTGGGAAAAAATAAACCGCTGTTGCATTGCTTTTTGCATGCAATGCTACTGTTTTTGTGCATTGTCTGTGGCTTTCTTGTTGTCTGCTTGACACTTGGTTTTTTTCTGTTTGTGCTTTCTTGTTCTACTCTGCTTTATCCTTTTTGTTGCTGCCTGATATGCAATAATATGTCAAAGATAACACTTTACAATAAGGTTCACTAGGCAGCAACGATTTGAGTTAAAATGAACAAAATTCATTATTAGTTCATGTTAAATTTCAACATTTGCTTTCGGGGGTGTTGGTTAATTTTAATTTTAATTCAGCTAATTAAAGCGAGTAAAATGTTTTCTTGACAAAAGAAACTCTTAAATTGTGGTTTTTTTCTTGTTGTGACGAGCAGTGAGGGAACGGCGCGAGGCTGGTGACGCAAAAGTAGTAATAATGAGCATACAGCTTTGCGGTGCACCGGTTCACCCTCGTATCTCTCACGGAGGAGCTCCGGAAGCATAAAAGAGGACATATTGAATACATATTGAATAAAGCAGACAGATATATAACTACTTGTCACTGTTATCAGCTGGAGTGCCCGTAATGGGCCGCTAGAGGGCACTCCACCCTGAACCATTGCCTCGCCATCGGACCTCAGTTATTTTTCCCACAATGCATCGCACATGCACACTACATGTCCCAGAAGCCCCGTACCTAGTCACTGATCGCCTCAACCAGCTGCAGCTCATTATCCGGACTATTTAAGAGACATTCAGCCTTGCACACATCGTGAGGTCTTGATTTGCTCAAGTGAGCAGTTCTGAGCGTTTATTTGAGGTCCTGTTTTTGTTCCTGTCTGTTTTACGTTGTTTGATTCCTGCTGCTTGTCCCGATCTTTGCTTGTTGTACTGGACTGTGAACGTTATCTGCTCGACCTGACCCCTTTGCCTGTCTTTACGATCATGATTCTGCCTATCCTCTGCCATAAGATACACGTGCCTACTAGCCGACACACCATAAGAACTAAAATGGTGCAAAACTTATAACTGTTGAAATGATAACTAAATCATCAAGGAAGGAAATGGATCTATGATACCCACACACCAACTACCCGCCTAACTCTTCCAAAAAAAGGTAGCTACCAACAGCCACCACGGCAACGTTGGTCCTCCGCCAAACCCAACCACGCCCAAGGGGGGCCACACCCCAACCCATATCCACTCTAACTCCTTACCCCAACGCAACCGCCATCCCACCATCCTTCCACACTTCACAAACATCTCCCGCAACTTTACCGCGATTGGATCTCTCGGGGTGCCGTCCAACCTCCCCCACCCCCGCCCCAGCACTGGTGTTGTTGGTCGGCCTGTTTGCTGTTGCTTTGACCATTGCCTTTGTGACTACACCTGTTTAAATAAAGCCTTCGATTGGATCCCTCTCCGCTGACTCATCATAACACTATTATAGCTAGCATAAATTATTCACATTGAATTAATGAAGCTTCTGCAACCATTTTGTTTCCCTGGGAATTAAACTGAAAAAACAATCACCCGACTATTAATGATCAAGCTTGTAATATTAGATGTAGTATGTAGTAGCAAATATTCGCTCCCCACTAGTGCGAGTTGTTTTTTATGTAAAAGAATAAATAAATAACAATAAATAAATAAAAAAAATACAATAACCGTATTTTCTGCATATGCAGATTCGGGACCTGCAAGAAGTGAAATCATATCAATCTTTGTACGACTGAAGTGGGCGGAACGATGATGATGACGTTCATTATAATATATTTCTGCGTGGAATGCATAAGCATTTTCCATCTGTTACGTCCAAGGACGTATTCAATGGTGTTATAATTGTGTGGCTGGGTGTTGGGTGTTCCTTTTTTTTCCTCTCTCTCCCGTCGAAAAAAGTGGACAGGTGTGCAATGTATTTTTCACTGCGTGAGAACATGATGTGTGGCGTGAGAGCGCACGGTTGTCGGACATAGCAACAGGGGGCGGGTTTTGCGAAGGATCAATTGTTCAATCTCGTGATGTCTGAGGTGACTGGATAGCGACGGGACGTACGTTTTTACTAAATTAAGGAACTGTAGGGGAAAGTGTCATTTTTTGTACATCTTTTTTCTCCTGGTTTGTGGCAGACAGGGAGAGAGGAAAGTTTTTACTGTATTCAATTTACGGTTTTGTCTTCTAGGTCATTTATAAATCTCTCTGGGTTAGTTAGTTTGGTAGTGTAGTTATTTGTTATTTCGGCTTAGCTCTCCTCTGAAGTCTTTGTTCCTTATGTTTGTTAATTGCTCTTGATGATAGTATGGTTTTCTGTTATGATTTGCTTTCAAATTAAAAAAAGATATTAATTTGAATTGGTGTTTGTGTTGACTCCTGGGACGGGAGGGTGGATTGCCCAATGCAAACTCGTGGTATAGATACACAGTAGCAAGAGACTGGGTTGCACACACAAACACACACACTGAGGATGAGTTATTGCACTGCTTCGTAACTGTGTGTGTGTGGTGTGTGTGTGTGTGTGTGTGTGTGTGTGTGTGTAGGTTGTGTGTAGATAGTGTTGTTAGTTGTACCGTGCGTTCAGTACCCCCCAAATAAGCTCCAGTCATTATGTGCTGCTCAGTAAACCGCAGACAATGTCACTTTGTGGGTGGAGCATCTGAGAGTCTGGACCAATCAGTCCAAACAAATAAACCTTCCTAAGGGAACAGATCAATGGCAGGTAACACACACACACACACACACACATTTCTGTACAGGCACAAACATACGCACAGACACACATTCTACATTAATTTGGAGTTTTTTAAATGTGAAATTATCACAATTAAAAAATTTAAAAACTTTAAATGTTAGGTGGCGATTAATCACGATTAATGGCAGAACAATGTGCGAATAATTAGTAGCGATTGGACGATTAAATATGCATAAGCAGTAAGATATCGTTTGCCGACGTTTTTCCTTTGGAAAAACTACTAGTGAAAATCCTGGTGTGGACGGAGAGCGTTTAGAAAGGGAAACGTAGCCTGATGAAAAGCACAGTGAGGAGTGTGGTGACTGACTTCTCAAAGGTCGTGTGTGTTGACCTCTAGGATGATGTCCACTGCGGTAAAAGTACAAGTAAATGCAAAATACAAAAGAAAGCATAAAATATTAGTAAAAAATTGTTCTATACACAGTTTGAGCAGCAAGATTGTTTTAACTCTTTCTTGTTTTGTTTGCTCTGAATTTAAAAAAAATGGCAAAATGTTTATTGTAAGTTTTAAATATAAAAAATACTAAGTATATTAAATATACCTTGATTATTCACGTTTAATTCATAGTGCATTATAATTAATGTAAGAAATAAAAATGTAAATATTGAAATTAACAATGAACAACGCTTTCAATTAACCTTTAATGTCACCAAATGAACTCTATTATAAGTGTTTCCATTTTCACATAAATCCAAACAATCGTGCTTAAAAAAAAAAATGGCCATAATTTCAAACAAGGGCATATTATATGTTTACTTTCACTCGTTATTGGCTTCTATCTTAGAACACTTGATGAAATATGTGTTAAAGTGCGATAAAAAAACTGAAATCGAACACATTTCTGATTTATGTTTCTGTCGACTGCAGGATTAGGATACAATTTAAATATGCATCTTCGCTGGATAAAGAATGCAAAAAATCTTACAAATGGATATAAAACTAATGCAAATAGAGGGTAACAATCGTGACATTATACAGTTGGTGTTTTTGTCACATTGTTTTGACCGCTTGAGGTAACGTACTACTAATGTTAGCTCTCCTCTCAGCCTCGACGTCAAACACACTGCTGTTCTCCACTAATGCAGCGTCTAGACAACAAACTAATTTACTTTAGTAATATGAAAACATATACTGTAGTGTACTGTAAACATTCCGCTTTTGTTGTCTGTTTTAAATCCATTTTGAAGTGTCCCGTTCTGTGTTTGGGAAGCTTCTTAAAAATAATTTATTTTTTCCCTGAAGCAAACCCCGCGGCTTTGAGAATAGATTAACATAGATATTTTTTTTTATCGCCGATGATCATATAAGAGTCTCGCGTTAACGCCGATAACGGCCCCGACCACTAATATCCCCCCCCCCCACCCCCCACCACTAATATATATATATATATATATGAAATAGTTAAAGTTTTTTTGAGAATGGAATCTCTAACTGAAGCGGTTTAGACCCCCCCCCCAGAAAAAAAAATACTGGGGATTAGTTTTTTTGTTTTTATTATTTTTAGAAATGGAACTCCTAACCAGAAGTTTTAGCCCCAGAATGATTTCTCCCCCACAGTATTTTTGACCTTTTAAGGTCCGTTGTGTTTTCATTCAGGAGTTTATTTTTTTTTTTTTTTAGTACTATCTTTTTTCTGCATTATGGTAGTGTGAGTAAATGCATAAATTGTGAACTATTACTTTGTGACGAGCAGGGCGGGCGAGAGCCGTGAGGGAACGGCGCGAGGCCGGTGACGCGAGAGATAACGAGCTTCGGCTGCTCGGCGCACCGGTCTCGTATCTCTCACGGAGGAGCTCCGGAAGCATAAAAGAGGAGCAACAACAGTGAAGGACGAGAGAGGACCAGGCCTGGATTTATGTTGTGTTTTATTTTGTTGGTGTGGACGGCAGTCGCCGTGAGGAACTGCCGCCCTTCTACTTTGTTTTATTGTTGGGTTTATATATTTATTAAAGTTGTTGAGTGTTCGCCGGTTCCCGCCTGCTCCTTCACGTTCTTAAGAAGAGATTCGAGACCGGTGCGCCGAGCAGCTGAAGCTCGTATCTCTCGCGTCACCGGCCTCGCGCCGTTCCCTCACGGCTCTCGCCCGCCCTGCTTGTCACATACTTAAATTTGTTTTACTCAGTTTTATGCTGATTTACCTTTAACAATCTTTTAATTTTCATATGAAAAATATGGAGGTAGACCTAGATCTGTCAAGTCAGCACAGATCTTTTAGTGGCTATGCTAGAGTGTGACTTAGATTAAGGTAATCAACTTCTCTTACTTGTGCTTTTCTTATTAGCCTCTCGAAATCGCTCCAATTCTCAAAAGGTCACTCCAGAGAATCCGTGGCTTGGTCAGATAAACGGCAGAGGTACAACACTATTGATCAAATTTGAATACTTAAAATATTTCTTTTTAAGATATTACATTGATTTTGTATTTAGTTTGGTAATTCTTGTCTTATCATAATAATCAGGGCCTCTGTCTCAGCTGAATCGTATGTTCTTCACTCTGCTACGGACAGTGATGCAGACTTGGCCTCGGGCGACAATTAACTGATAACTGTGCGTTATTATTTTGCTGTTATTCTAGGTCTATATGCTACTCAAACCCATTCAAACAGATTGACAGCGCTGATTGGTGCTAAATGAACCATGTGACGGCGTGGCGCGAAAGTGTTACGTTACGAGTGAAGTGTGTGTGTGCAGCTCAGTGGAAATGTGGAGGGCTCAGTGGAGCCATTTTATTTTGATTTAAAGAGAGTGAATAAAAGTAGTCACAGTCCAACCCGACCCCGTCCTCTTCCTTCCTTATGTGGTGAACCTCGAACTTTACTACAAGGACCTTTACCCCCAACACCAGCTCTGAGTTTGACACAACTATTGAGCATAAATCCAGTGAACTTGTGCCTCCATTTAGTATTCTGAAACAGAGAAACAAGAATGTCATAAAACTCAAGAACTCCACTCTCACATACATAATTTTAACTTTCATTGCTAATAATGAAAACTCTTTTCAACTATAAACATCTTACAGAACAACCTGCAATTAAATGAAATGTAGTCTCTCTGCTGTTACTTATTCCATTAAAATCACCTTTTCTAAAAATCTTGCGTCTATAAATGTCAAAAATAATTTTAATTCAATTGTAATATTAATAATAAAAATAAATGCAACTGTAAAATGTCATAAAAGTAGTAATAAATGCGATATGACTGATAACTGTGCGTTATTATTTTGCTGTATTCTAGGTCTATATGCTATTCAAACAGATTGACAAGCGCTGATTGGTGCTAAATGAACCACGTGACTGCGTGGCGCGAAATCAAGGGCTTTTCGCGGCTCTCAATAGTACCAAAGAATAGACAAAAACACCCGTTAGATTCAATAAATCTGTCTGCATCGCGTAAATGAACTTCTTACATACATCATATCTGCACTTTGTTCTTTATGACAGAGAATTATGTCAGTGAGCGCGCAATCTGTTCTCACCGGTTTCTTCACAGGTGACTAATCAACCGCCTTCGATTGGACATTGGACGTTCCTAGGCTCACCGAAAACGCGCGTGATTGTCAACGCTGTCTTTGAATGACGTGAACCTAAAATCTAAATCTAAGACGATTTAAACCAGCAATCGACACTTTTCATCGTAATATCTATGCATAAATATGGCCTGAATGTAAAATACAAACTCGTACATCATCTCATAAGCTTCCATAGTGGATGCTATAAACGTGAGCTTTAAAATGGGCGCCAAAATTAATAACTCCCCAGCACGCAGAAGGTAATGCTAACTGACACACACAATTTCTGGCAGAAAGACTCGGGAGGTAAATTAACTTGCAATGAAATTTATTAACAATCAGAAGCAAACATTGAAAGATAAAGTTCCTTGGCGTAGGCCCCGTCCGTAGCTTAGATCCTGGGGGATGCGGACTCTGCATTTCCTGCCTGGAAGATGAAGGCAGGGGCGTAGCCGACCCCCAGGGGGTATGGACAGGGACCATCCTGGTGGTGGTAGGGGGGATGGAGGTTTCACGTCGGCATCTGCGAACTCAGACATGTGTGAGTACCGATCTTATATACTATGAGTGTTGGATGATGATTGGTTAGGTCTAGATTAGTTGTGACATACATTTGAGTTTTCCCGACAGAACTTGCGCTAGAGCTTCATTTCTGGCAGAAAGACTCGGGAGGTAAATTAACTTGCAATGAAATTTATTAACAATCAGAAGCAAACATTGAAAGATAAAGTTCCTTGGCGTAGGCCCCGTCCGTAGCTTAGATCCTGGGGGATGCGGACTCTGCATTTCCTGCCTGAAGATGAAGGCAGGGGCGTAGCCGACCCCCCAAAAATGGTGAAGGATAATTTATCCTGTGACGGAGCCTACCCCCCAAAGAACGGTGGAAAAGCCACTAGCCGTGGCACGAGAAGAGGCAAGGAAGGATGAATACCGCTGAGTGGTGAGAGAGAAAGCAAAGGAAAAAGGAAGGGGAAGAGAGGAGAGCTACCGATGGACGACGAAGACGAAGCCTGCAATAGACCACGTATACCCGGAGCCTTGGACGGCAATGAAGGCCACGTTAGGCCACGTAGACGACGCCTTAAAAATGGTGAAGGATAATTTATCCTGTGACGGAGCCTACCCCCCAAAGAACTGTGAAAGGAACGGAAATATGCCAGTACTGATTCTTGTAGTTCCTAGGCAGAAAAACATGAATTGACTTAGAGACTTGTACTTACCAGTTGAGAAGCCGCTGACCGTGGCGCAAGAGGTAGGGAAGGATGAATACCGCTGAGTGGTGAGGAGAAAGCGAAGAAAAGGAAGGAGAAAAGAGAAGAGGTAACAGGTTGACACACGCCACGTTAGGCCACATAGATAACGCCTTGAACGGCGACGCAGGCCACGTTAGGCCGCATAGATAATGCCTTGAACGGCGACGCAGGCCACGTTAGGCCGCATAGATAATGCCTTGAACGGCGACGCAGGCCACGTTAGGCCGCATAGATAACGCCTTGAACGGCGACGCAGGCCACGTTAGGCCGCATAGATAATGCCTTGAACGGCGACGCAGGCCACGTTAGGCCGCATAGATAACGCCTTGAATGGCGACGCAGGCCACGTTAGGCCGTAGACACAACACCCTTGAACGGCGACGCAGGCCATGTTAGGCCGCATAGACACGACACCCTTGAACGGCGAATTTTTTTTGTTTTGTTTTATTTTTTTTTTGTTTTTACACGGAGCCTTGGACGGCAATAAAGGCCATGTGAGCCACATAGACTCGCCTTGAAAGGCGACGAGGCCGCAGTGGGCCACATATACGCAAAGCCTTGGACAGCGATGGAGGCCGCGTTAGGCCACTTAGCGCGACGCCTTGAACGGCGACTCGGCCACGAGAACCACATGGACTCGCCTTGAACAGCGACGAGGCCGCAGTGGGCCCACATGTACTCAGAGCCTTGGACAGCAATGGAGGCCGCGTTAGGCCACATAGGCGCGACGCCTTGAACGGTGACGGACGTCAAATTGATTATTAGTGAGTAAGATAGTACCACCACCACCAGTATATGCATGAATTACTTTGATTGTAACTTGAGAGAGCTTGCTGAGCTTTTTGGAATCTGGTCTTATGTATGATTCGATAGCAGGGGAAGACAGTCTTCCCAGGGGCTTGATGGCTGATGTTGAAAAATCCTCGGCTGTGGTGGTTGCTACCACGATTCTGAATGAAGGCCATTCCCCAGTAGAAGGGGAAAAGATTGAGGGATCCTGGAACAGAAGCTAATTGAGTCCTGGACAAAGCTTTACCAACTGTTCTCCATTAGAGAGAAGTTGACAGTAGTTCTAAGTGAACTTAGATATTTAATCATGGAAGGAGGGACGGAATTTGTTATTAACTTAGAAAAGTTAAAGTGACGCCAGACCTTTGGAGTCACACTGAGTGTTTAAGGAAAAGAGTTAAGAAATTAGGTGAACGCCCACGAGCAAGACTGATGTTTAAAATCTGTGGTAAATTCCCAGGGACACGTGAAGCCGTAAGCATGACCTCTAGCATTGTAGTGATACTTTGCAGAAGATGAATGATTGGCAGGCGTTAACAGAAGGTTTACAGGAGGATTTGGCAATGCCTTTGGGTGGCCGCCGAATAGATGAAATGAAAGACTTTTCATTTAGGATTAAAATACAATGCATAAAATATTTCCTGCTAGCAATCTATGGATGGATGAAATATAAAGATTACGGTTATCATGATTAGAACGACGAGGAACAGTGGTCGTGATCGAGGTGGGAATACCGGAGTGATAATACCGGAATAATCTGTGGTGCAGCGTTGAGTGTGGAGGGAGCAACCTTTTGCTTAAATCGGCTAGGCATTTTATGTAATTCAACACGAGATCTGATCAGGGTGAAAGTTTTTTTTTTTTTTTCATATAAATTGTGTGTACTCATGTCTTTCCATGTTTGAACGACATTCCCTCCAATGTTCACTTGACACCACGATGAACCGGCATGAAGAGGTAATTGGTTCACGAGCCGCTGACGGATCTGTCATGACAATTAAAGGGCCCCTATGAGTATTTAGTGTTTAACAGCTGAGAATTACAGTATATTAAATATGAAAAAGTTTTTCAGTGTCCTCTTGGCTCCGCGATGCATTCTCGCCCCGTGAGAACATGATGTGTGGCGCGAGAGAGCAGGCCATCGGGCATTGCAACAGAGGCGGGTCTTGCGAATTGCACGGGCTGAATCTTTTGGCTACCAAATGACGGACAGCAGTTCAGCGTCAGTGACAGACCAGACTATACTCGTGTTAAGGAGGGGAAGGAGGGGGCAGAGTGACTTGTTATTTTAAGGATACCGCGAACTCAGTAAAAACCCTGTATCGTTGGTTAAAGTCTGCCATCTTTGATAGGTACGACCTAACTCATCCTCCAATCTAAAGCTTGACGCAGAATGTCTCTGTAATGCTAAAGGATGACAAATTCGGCGAATGAGAGGTTCGTAGCTAACTGGGATCGGAAGTTGAGGAAAACTGCCTCATCATCGCGGTCAACCATAAGTCTGTCACTGTAAGCGATGGAAGCAGTAGAGTAGCCGGGTTAGCCCCTTTTACCCGAACTGTTCCGCCAGCGGGCAACCCCCCCCCCCAAACGAAAAAATTCATAATCATATTACTAAGCAACCACTAGGAGGAATGACACGAAAGAGGTATCATTTTAAAGCTTAGAACTCAACTTTTTAATGCGACCGGTCATTGCTTTCAACTCTTAATGAGTGCTGAGTTAACCTCTAAGACGGAGTGTACCGCCCACGGGCGAATCATACCTGTAAAAATATTAATAATCACGTTTTCAAAACTCCGCCTTCTTCATCACGAATAGGTGTCATTGAAGCTAGAGTCTGCATTTTACGATGAATGTAAGCACTTTGAATATATCCGAGTACTGCAAAGTTATTTACTGAAAAGTAAAATATTTTTTTTTTTTTTTTTTTTTTTTTTTGTTGAAACTCCACGAGACCCAAATGTAAGAAATAAACTAATGCAGCATTTATGTCACGTTTTGGCTCTTAACGTCATGAAACATGCACCGATTGTGGTAAAATGGGCATCATTATTTATGGCTGATTCTCATGATTAAAATTAGTCCAACATCGTCATAATCCAATGAAGCGATCACGATATCGATCGCGCAATTGCGACACATAACCCCCACGGCACACAGCTGCTATAGCTAAATTAAATGTAGCCATCAAGGCATTTCAGCATGAAACTTCATGAAACAGGCATAGATTGTGGAAATAGCACATCATTACTTACAGTTGATGCTCCCGATTGAAATGACGCCAAGATCAATGGATTCCCACGTGTGGATCACGTGCTACTCCGTGTGAAAGTGCGATTTTAAAATACCCACTAGGGGGAGACGTTGATTCCAAATGCTCCAACTTTTGATACTTCATGGGATCACCACAAATTAGATATCCAGATGCAGGTATGAAATGAGAAAGCTTTTTTTTTTTTTTTTTTTTTTTTAATAAGTTCCTTCAAGCTATAGCAAGGAGAGTCAAAAGGTGGGTATCGTTTGAGAGTTATGAGTCTTTACTTTTGTGTGTCACTCAGAAAAGAACTCTGAAAATACCCTAAGGTTTTAAGGGGTTAATGACCTTACCTAGGATAAGAGATCTGAGTTGGGGTGACATCATAACTGCAGCAGGTGTGACAAAACACCTACCGAACTCTTGAACTGATACGGCCGTGGAGTGACTAAGATTTGACGTTGCAGTTGTAGCAGGACGTCTAGAAATGGCGTCTGGATTGTGTGATGAGAATTTAGAAGGGTAGATGAGGTCGAAGCCACACGCTGTTGATTGCTTGATCCGAGAGGAGTAGGGAAAATCTTTTTGTTTAATGCAATTTACGAAGAATGAATACTATAAATCCAACGGTGCGATTCTCTGAGCTGTGCGCGAAACTAGCATGGCGGCGTGTGGAGCTTATCTAACGCGATCATTATAAGTGATTAAACAGCGAAACACGTCCACTTGCGCGTATTTGACGATCAGAATGACATATGTGTCCAGCTATAGACCTCAATTTGTTAATATTTAATGGAAAATGAATAATCAGATCATTAGTCATACGGCGCTGTTTTGCTGCCGTGTGTCACATAACGAGCACTGTAAAACAATAGAGTAACACATTCTGAAAGACGGTAGCTTTGAAAAATCTCGCGCTGAGCGTTCAGCCGGAATATTTTAAACTTACGTGCGAAAGGGTTAGCTGGCTCTGAAAGGCATTGAACAACTTTCATGAGCTGTGAATTTACATCCTCCTGTTCAGATATCCATGCAGCAGCGGCACTGAATGCGTGTACTGCAAACACGCGGAAGAGGAGATGCAGGACAATATTTTCGTCGGAATCTGAATAATCACAAGCAGCGAGATTATTCAGGGACGAGGTTGGGTTTGCAACTGAATGCTAGCAATTAGGTTTCACGTCGGCATCTGCGAACTCAGACATGTGTGAGTACCGATCTTATATACTATGAGTGTTGGATGATGATTGGTTAGGTCTAGATTAGTTGTGACATACATTTGAGTCTTCCCGACAGAACTTGCGCTAGAGCTTCATATCACATTACGTTTTCACACAAAGATAGAAGTCGGCTTACATTAGCTGTAAACACCAAATTACTTACAGTTTCAAAAACATTATGGTCTTTACAGAGATGAAGGTACATTCAGTGTCAACAAAAACGACAAACTATACCTCACATTATAGTACGAATAATATTGCCTACTATATTTAAAATAAAGAGCAACATTTCTCATTACAGGATTTTATAATACACAGGCATGAAAACGGGTCAGGGGTGAAAAAGGTCAGAAGGATATTACTCCTCTAGGGGGGTCCGGGGTCATGTTCCCCCGCAAGAAAAATTTAAATATTCCATATTTTAAAGCATCAATCTGATGCATTTTGAGATGCTTTTTTGCCAACCTGGGGAGAGCTGGAGAAACTTAACTTCAGCCATGAGTCAAAAATTATTATGGCCTCCTTACTAAGTATTATGCGAGCCATTTCATGCCAGCCCGTCACTGGGTCTAACATTTACAGTATATGAGGCACAATGTGGAAGGGGCACCACAAATGGCTTAATGCATCACCCCCACAAGAGATGGTGGACATGCTGTAAACTGAACTCTTCCATCATGATTGACAGCCAATACAATGTTATGTAATTCAGAAATCACAGCACTTTCATAATCACTAAGCCATAGCGATTTCAAATTTATTAAGATTTATTGTTCAGCATTACTTAAGCATTTTATAATTTGCATGGCTTGTTGATGTCTTCCTCTTATCTGAGGAAACATAAATGACGGAGTATTTTAAGATAATCCTTGCGATCCGTGTGATCATCGAATCCAGAGGATTAAGTTAACTCAAAACAATATTTCACCTTTCCACATCGAACCCAGGCCGTTTACCTTCAGGAGTCAGAAGTACCGCGATTACTGTCGCCTACTGTTCGTCAGTCAAAAGGCGTGAGTGGAAGGGGGATCGAGCGGGAATCTTTATTGGTGTCATTTTTCAGTCTCTTTTTAATGATAGGCTTTACGCATCTGTCAATCATCCCTCACTTGCTATTTGGTGGAAGAACCTAGTTCGCAATTCACTGAATCGCAGTTCACTGGATATGAATCCCCCCCCCCCTACACGATTCACGTAGGTCACCTACTTTGGTTTTTCAAAACGGCGAATTTCGCCGAAAGGTGAGGGATTTTCATGACTGCTAGTCAGCATGAGTTAAAATGAACAAAATTCATTATTAGTTCATGTTAAATTTCAACATGACGAAGTGGGGTATAGAAATGCAGACTTCAATTATAAACTCAGGAACCCACAAATTCACAAATGAGAACCGACAAGGACTGAGGGAGAACACCGGGCTTAAATACAAGGAACACAGGGGAGGATGTCCGGAGGACGCCCACTTGTTCACTCATTCACTAACCCCTATATAGTGCATGACAGTTGAGCGCACTATATCAGCAAAGAGTGAACGAAAATGAGTGAGCGAATTCAGACGCTGACGTTAATAGCACGCGCCAGACAGTCATTAACATTTCCTATACCCGTCTGTAATATGTGCTGTTTAGCTTAATGAATTGAATATTACTGTTCATTTGTCATGTTTATTGAGAATAAAAACACCTGTGTCATGCTATTCAGTAAATTTATATTTAAAAATAACAGAACAGAAACACTACACTGTCACATTTGTTTATAAAAAATATAATAGTAAATAAATGCAATATAAACAACAGTATACAATGTACAACAGTTCACTAACATATGAGAAAAATCCACCAAATTATCATATGATAATAAGTATATATATTATGATATAAATCTGTATCATTTCGCTTCAAAATATCTTTACAAAAATGTTTTAATTGATAAAAAATTACACTTACATTTGTAGAAGTTGCCGCTTCCCGTATTGCCGTCCGCCATATTTATTTTTCTTTCGCGCTCGATCGTCTTATCGCGTTGGATTTTGGGTAACGGCGCTTTAAACGAGTGTACATCGAACGTACACTCAAAATCAGAGAGGATTGTGGGTAAAAGTAGTGAACGAATGTAGGGAATGAAGTCGTTCACTCAGAATTCGGACAGCACTACAAAATGGCCTACACCCGATATAGTGCACTATATAGTGGATAGGGAGCAGTTTCAATGTAGGCAAAGGTCTAACAAAAATAAAATCAGCATAAATAGTCAAGAATGCGATTTTCTAGGGGTTTTTTTGGTTCGTTTCCAACGGTCAGACATGTATTTATCATTGAGTCCAGAGAAATTTAAGGTTTTGATTATTAAGATTATCTACTTTTTAAAAAACATAATGCATAATGCTAGTAGCCCTGAGTTTATTAATCACATTCTTCCACTTGAGTAAACTTAGAAGGAACTATCTACACACCTCAGCCTACTGCATGCAAAATTACTACAGTGGTGTGACAATACATGTTAATTTAAACATTTCAATTGTATTGGTTTATTAAATATGATACACAAAGCAATTTGCTGGTGGAAGAAAATCACACATTTCAGAGGAACGTTTATCATTGACGTCTCTGTTTGTCATTTGGGAATCTACAAACAGATTCAGAGTATTTTATTTAATGCCATGTCAGCAATCAAAGCTGTTTTCATGGCAAAATTTAAATTACAAAAACACAAATATCATATAAATAAAATAAAAACAAAACAAATATAAACAGCAAGTCATATTATACAATTTTTTTTAATTAACATGATAAAAAATCCAAAACCTTTTCAGGCATAATCTCATTAAATATGTGAAGTAACTTCATAAAAGAGCATCTGCTTGTGTTCAGTCCAGGATAATCTAATTAAATATGTTTGACAGATAAGGGAATCTTACGAAAACATATATAAAGTTGAGTCTTTAAGTAAAAAAGCATGGGTCAATTTTTAATGTCCTAATGAAGAGCTTCGGAATCTACAAACAAAACAAATCCATAAATCCAGAGTATTTAGTGTATTTCCAGGGACACGGAGCAGAGTAAAGCTGGCTGAAAAGGTTTGTTCCCGTTTTTTTGTTGTTGTAAACAGTTTCTGTTTTTCCCCATCACGTCGTATCTCATCAGATACAATCGGGGTAAACAGCCAGAAACTAGTGTGTTTGGTTAAACTTGTTAATTTGTTTTAACTTAAGATGAGTCTCCGTTAGCCCAGAATGCTTTCTGGAAATAGACGGAGACTGAACTCGGACACAGAAACTATTGAATAGAGACCAAATCAACTGTCCACATTTCCAACATCTTACGATCACATTGCATTGATATAAATACATTCTGTCCATTGTCGGTTTTCCAAACTGTCAAAAACTAATGGGTAACTAGCATGGATTAGCTGCGGTCGTTAACCAAACACTGAAACAAACCAACGCAACCAGAAATATCATTTCGTAACATTCAATATCATCAAACACATTCTCACTTGTGAAATAATCCCTCGCTGTCTGGTTTTAAGATTTCTTTCGTTTGTGTTCTTCAGACTTTATTTTGTAGTAAGTAATGAAAATGCTTTGGGGAAATGTATCGGCAGTGAAAGTATACATTTTATTCAAGAAAAGTAGTGGAGTAAAAATAAAAGTTGACAGAAATATAAATACTAAGTAAGTACAGATTTTCCCCCAAAAATACTCAAGTACTGTAACGAAGTATTATTGCTTCGTTACATTACACCTCTGTTCATACATATATAGGTTTATATATATATATATGTATATGAATGATTTTTCACCGCATGAGAAAATGGATGAGAGCGTGAAAGCCTCGCGCTGTGACGTCACGTGGCATTCGAACAGGCAGTGACGTCACAGAGCAGTCGCTAGATGAAGAACACAGGACGCGTTCGACAGTGTTTGTCGCTCTTCACGGCTTTCTTTACTCTCTCAGTAGTTTGCGCCAGTCTTTACTCACGTTTAGCAGCGAGCACACGTCTGTTGTTCACTGGCAGCTGTCAAGTGGAGAGATTCCGCCTGAATTTGTCACCACTGCAGAGTTGATAGTGGAGACGATGACGGACAGTCCAACAGGAGAGATGGAGGAGAAAAAAAGGTAGGATTTATACGTTTATTAACCCCTTTTAACTTGATTTCTCAGTGTGAAAACAAACATCAGTCAAGAGAAGGAGACAAATGTTCTGTAGTCCTCATTGTAGTAATTTAATGGAGTCTAAACATTACAAATATGGCAAAATATGAGAAATACAGAAACACTGTTTGCTATAATTCTCCAAAAGTATGCGTGACCGCTCATAAGTTTCATACCCTTGCAGAATATCCAACAACTTAATAATTTTAACAAAATAACAAGAGGGATCATAAAAATTGCATCTTGTTTGTATTTAGTACTATCCCGAATAAGCTATTTCACATAACAGATGTTTACTCCCCAAGACAAAATGACTGAATTGATCAAAATTGCCCCATTCTAAAATGTACACGAATGAATCGTAACTGTCATGACCTGAAGATCCACCACTGTTTTCATATATTCATAGTTGTTTGTGAATCCCTTGTAAATGTTAAAAAAATAAATAATTGGGGGTGTAATTGCGACTGTTTATCTCACATTTCAAACTTTTTTCCTCAGAATTACAAGATTTAAACTCAAATGTTTTATAAAGTCAGAATTTGGAGATAGGAACTCACAATTGCTAGTTATAAGGTCAGAATTCACTGATTAAAAACTTGCAATTCTGACTTTTCTCAAATTGAGAGTGGATTATGAGGATGTCCATTTTTATACTCAAGCAGACAATTTCATGTTACTCACACATACATTGATGCAGTATTTATTTTGCTTATTGTTGTGAAAAAAGTACTGATTGGGTAATGAAAAGGTTAATGTTGAAGCTATATTTATTGTTCAAAAGAGACCGTATAAAATAGTACTGCAAATGTAACGGAAGATTTAAAATAAACACACAACTCTTTTAGATAAAAACATACATTTTGACAAAAAAACAGGTCATCTTTTTATGTCCTATAATAAGAATTAAATTTTTCATTGGCTCCTAGCGGTGAAAGTTAAAGGGTTAAAGAGAGTTTTTGCTATCTGACTAATCTTTGTAATGTTTTTCTGCAGGTCCTTCCTGAGATCTTGGCTGAGTGTTTGACTCATTTTGGGGGAAAAAAAACAAAAGAACATTGAGAAGTGCAGGAATATGAATTCCTTAAATGTAATAGTTTTTTTCTTTAATGAATTTATCAGATAAAAGCCACATTTGATCTGTGGTCAGACATTTTTCTAATGGTTTGCTGTTCATTTTTCTTTGTTTTAGAAACACCTGCAAAAGGGAGGTGGTAGTCGTGGCCTAGTGGTGAGGGAGTCGGGCTTGTAATCTGAAGGTTGCTGGTTCGATTCCCACGCCGGCAGGAATTGAAAGTGGGGATTGTGAATAAACAGCACTCTCTCCACCTTTGATACCACGACTAAAGTGCCCTTGAGCAAGACACCTGACCCCTAATTGCTTGTAAGTCGCTTTGGATAAAAGCATCTGCTAAATGATGAAAAATGGAAAAATTAAAAATATGAGCTGCGACCCGGATTATTTCCGGATCCTCTATTCTTGGTGTTTATGGTTTGCTCCGGTTTCCTGTTTTAAAAACCTCTTGCTTTGGGTGGATTTTGTTCTGTGATGTTATTCTTTTCTTTGTAATACGCTGTATTGTAAGATCGTACTCTGCTAAACTATGATTCACTTCACTGTTAGTTTTAGTTTTTCTCTCTCTAATTGGTTCCTCACCTGATCTGCTCAGGTGTGTTTAGTCACAACCTCTTCCAGGAACATGAAGTTCAATGTAAAATCTGCTAATTATTCACAGGAACTAGCAGCATAAAGCAGCTCCACATCAGGACAGTTTTGCTAGTGAATCATTCTGCTGTAATCTGTGCTAATTGAACTGAAGTTTCTAATCAATATTTGTTGTTTGCAGAAAAACACACAAAAGCGAGGAAGGTCCCTGCTGTCCTCCGGACGATGTGGAAGACTCCATCCAAAGCCCTAAAAGCAAAGTGTGTCCTGTTGTGCCTGAGCAGGACCCATCACAGGTTCATCCAGACACATCTGGAGTCGAGCCGACAGAGACGCTCGAGTCCGAGCCGACGGACGGTGAGTCTCCAGTTATTACCACTTTCATTCATGTCTATTTCAGCCTGATGTTCTGGTGTTAGTTTTAGTTTTTCTCTCTATTCTTCTGTTGGTTCCTCACATGATCTGCTGCTGGAGTTCAGTCTCATGATGTACATTAACATGCTGTTGTTTGTTTCCTTTTTAAAGATTTTCTGGCTAAACTGACTATGACCCCTGGTTTAGAAAGCTTTTTCCGGCAATGTGAAGTAGGACAGAGACTGTCTTGGGAAAGGGAGAATGACCGTTACTATAAAGGAACTAGAAAATCGGATGGTGTAACAGTAAGTAGCTCTTTCTGCATAAACCAAACTTTCTGAACTTTTCTTTTTTTTTGATCAAAAAAAATAAAGAAACATTCTTCAAATTCACAACATTCACAAATGTAAAAATCTGTTGTTGTTTTTTTTAGGTGAAATTTCCATCAAATTTAGTAAGCCTCGACCAGATCCTGATGGTGAGTTCACTTCATTTTTCATCAAAATCTCTATTAAGAATTGTTTTTATTAAATTCTGTATGTAGATGTATGAGATATTACTGAATTCAAAGCCTAGAAATATCAGTTGTAAAGTAGATGTAAATTTCATTGCTTTCATCTTTAATTATTTGAAATTAGTTAGGAATCAACTAACCTTTTGTCATTCTCTTTTTCTTTAGGTGTTTATACATTTTACAGGGTCATTTAATCATTTAGCAGACGCTTTTTTCAAACAAACAAGCGATTCTGCAAAACCCTCCACTGGTATCCCAACACAAATGTTTGAAAACAAAAATTTGAAATTGAAGAGCATTAACAAATATGTTTTTATGTCACAAACACAATGCCTGGCATTCGTTTGTGAATCGCTTCCTGTGCGTTTGTGAATCGCTTTCTGTGCATTTGTGGATCACCACGCATATTTGCGAATCGCTTTCTGCGCATTTGTGGCTCGCTGAACACATTTGTGGAAATCGGCATTTCTAGCATCAAGGCGTGCACGTGCACTCCACCCACTGTCTAACGCAGGCCAATCAGGTAACTTTACATCTCGTTACATTATAGAAATAGCGCTTTACATCTCGTTATAAAATAGAAATGGCAATTCACATATCATTACATTATAGAAAGAGCGCTTTACAGCTCGTTATAAAATAGAAATGGCAATTTACATATCATTACATTATAGAAAGAGCACTTTACAGCTCGTTATAGAATAGAAATAGCGCTTTACTAGGGGTGTGACGAGACCCCTATCCCACGAGACGAGACGAGACACGAGATTGGGTTCACGAGACGAGATTTTTATAGTATTTTTAAGAAATCCTCAATAATGAAACGTATGAAGGGAAAATAGTCTTTTATTCAACTGAAAATCATAAAATGCTAAAATGTTGGTGCATTTTGAAATCAACTTGTAATGCATGTCATTTTACTTCTATTTTAAGGAATTATTTGCAGTAAAATAACATGCAAACACTGCTAAACAAAATCAAACCAATTGTTTTCTGCCCTGTATAATTTCACATGAGAAATCTCACTGAACTTCTTTCAACAGATTGAGCATAAATTAAACAGTATAAATAAAATAAACTAAATTTATACTGTAATAAAAAATTCAAATAACACTTTAAGTGTCACTTTAACTGCAGTACAAAGTTGACCATTTCCCAGTCACTACTGATTGTGTGGGCCGAGAAGTCCAACCGTCAGCAGTGATAGCGATGCTTTCTGCCTCTTTAGGTGCCGTTCACACATCGCGCCTAATAAAGTGTGTAAAGCGCGGCCGCGTCGCTTCCTCCTTCTTTTGCAAGCGTCCGGGAGCTCGCGCTTCTGTAGCGTCTGTCGTTGCTATGCAACCATGAACTGTGCTCTCCACGACCACGAGGAAGGCGCGCCAGGAAAAAATGAGCGCGCCGCACCGCATACGCTTCCATTTTGCGCGAATGAAAATGCGCGCGATATGTGAACGCCCCCTTAGAGTCTGTACAACCTTGGCCGAGGTGAACAGCATAGTTTTCTTACAATGTTTACATATTGTTTGTGTCTTGTGTGTTATTCTTTCTCCGTTTATTATTTCTACTGGAAAACCAAAATGTTTCCACACAAACGATTTGAAAGTGGCGGGGGCGTCTTCAATAATGATTTCACCCTCACACTGATGATAGCACGACGAGACAACTTTTCACCTCGACGAGAAATCTCGTCACGTTTTAGTCTCGCGAGATCTCGTGGTACGAGATCTCGTCACACCCCTACGCTTTACATCTTGTGATGTACTACGATTGTCATGTTGCACTGACCGTTACCTGATTGGCTTGAGTAGACGGTGGGTGGAGTCCACCAAAATTATTATAGTTTTACTTTCGTCTTAGTTTGTTCTACCTTTTTTTAGTCAGTTGTTTTCGTCTTAGTTTGTTCCACCTTTTTTTAGTCAGTCGTTTTTGTCCTAGTTTACTTTGTTCCACCTTTTTTTAGTCAGTCGTTTTCGTTTACTTTGTTCCACTTTTTTTTAGTCAGTCGTTTTAGTCTTAGTTTGTTCCAACTTTTTTTATTCAGTCGTTTTAGTCTTAGTTTGTTGCAACTTTTTTTTTAGTCAGTCGTTTTAGTCTTAGTTTGTTCCACCTTTTTTTAGTCAGTCGTTTTCGTCTTCGTTTAATTTGGTCCACTTATCTGTAGATTTATCTGCATGTCTTAATGCTAGAAATGTTTTGAGATCCACAGATGTGCGAGGTGAGCCTCGAGTGCACAAGAAGTGATTCACGAATGTGTGCAGCAATCCTCAATGCACAAGAAGCCATTCACAAACACACAGGAAGCGATTCACTAATTAATGCCAAGCAAAGTTGTGACATAAAACATATTTGATAATCTCTTTACATTTTATCAGTGGATCATATTAAAAAAAAAAAATAATAATAATAGAGCAATTATGAGCTCATACTCAGGGCCTGATGATGGTCCTGCATCCGGCCTCCGTACACTCGGCAGCAAGATCCGCATACTTCTGCCTCTTCTTTAACTTCTGCCACAGCTTTAATGGCCAGTCTGTCAGCAACTAAGAAAAGCCTGAGAAAAATTCAGATGACAGACAAAGATGAAAAAAGATGAGATTCAGACATGGATGTTGTGACGAGCAGGGCGGGCGACAGCCGTGAGGGAACGGCGCGGGAACGGGTCTCGTATCTCTCACGGAGGAGGTCCAGAAGCATAAAAGAGCCCTTTTACTTTGGTTTTATTGTTTGTTTGTTTATTTTATTAAACAAACTTATTATTATTATTATATTAAACTTATATTATTATTATTGATTATTATTGTTTGTTTTATATTATTAAAAGTTATTAAAGTTCGCAGGTTCCCGCCTCCTCCTTCACGTTCTTATGAACTGCATTACAGATGTTTTTTTACTGAACATCCTGAAGTTCTCAGTTGAAAAAAAAACTTGTTAGAAACAACAAAATGGCCAGCGCATCCCTCAAAGCTGTGCTCGTGTTCTGTTTCTCTGTCGTCTCTACGCATGATAAAAAAAGAAACTTTAGAGAAAATATTTATCCATTCATTTATTAATTATGTTTTAATCTTGGAAGTGTCAAATGTGTGAATTCATTTACAATAATTGCTTCTTTTTCCATGTCTCCTCAATCAAACACTCCTGATTAAGGTTCAGCTCATTAGTAGAGACTCAAAGATCTGAAATGTGTGTGTCAGGCAGAGCAGAAGTGTAAATGTGCAGTGATGGTGGTTCTCCAGGAATGTGTTTGGGAACCGCTGCAATAATATGTCAAAGATAACACTTTACAATAAGGTTCACTAGGCAGCATGAGTTAAAATGAACAAAATTCATTATTAGTTCATGTTAAATTTCAACATTTGCTTAATTTTAATTTAATTCAGCTAATTAAAGCGAGTGTTTTCTTGACCAAAGAAACTCTTAAAATGTGTTTCTTGTTGTGACGAGCAGTGAGGGAACGGCGCGAGGCTGGTGACGCGAGTAATAATGAGCATCAGCTTTGCGGTGCACCGGTCTCGTATCTCTCACGGAGGAGCTCCGGAAGCATAAAAGAGGACATATTGAATAAAGCAGACAGATATATAACTACTTGTCACTGTTATCAGCTGGAGTGCCCGTAATGGCCGCTAGAGGGCACTCCACCCTGAACCATTGCCTCGCCATCGGACTCAGTTTCCCACAATGCATCGCACATGCACACTACATGTCCCAGAAGCCCCGTACCTAGTCACTGATCGCCTCAACCAGCTGCAGCTCATTATCCGGACTATTTAAGAGACATTCAGCCTTGCACACATCGTGAGGTCTTGATTTGCTCAAGTGAGCAGTTCTGAGCGTTTCTTTGAGGTCCTGTTTTTGTTCCTGTCTGTTTTACGTTGTTTGATTCCTGCTGCTTGTCCCGATCTTTGCTTGTTGTACTGGACTGTGAATGTTATCTGCTCGACCTGACCCCTTTGCCTGTCTTACGATCATGATTCTGCCTATCCTCTGCCATACCTGTTTGCTGTGCTTTGACCATTGCCTTTGTGACTACACCTGTTTAAATAAAGCCTACGATTGGATCCCTCTCCGCTGACTCATCATAACACTATTATAGCTAGCATAAATTATTCACATTGAATTAATGAAGCTTCTGCAACCATTTTGTTTCCCTGGGAATTAAACTGAAAAACAATCACCCGACTATTAATGATCAAGCTTGTAATATTAGATGTAGTATGTAGTAGCAATATTCGTCCCCACTAGTGCGAGTTGTTTTTTATGTAAAAGAATAAATAAATACAAAATAACCGTATTTCTGCATATGCAGATTCGGGACCTGCAAGAAGTGAAATCATATCAATCTTTGTACGACTGAAGTGGCGGAACGATGATGATGACGTTCATTATAATATATTTCTGCGTGGAATGCATAAGCATTTTCCATCTGTTACGTCCAAGGACATATTCAATGTGTGTTATAATTGTGTGGCTGGGTGTTGGGTGTTCTTTTTTTTCCCACCTCTCCCGTCGAGACAGGTGTGCCAATCAGCGGTGTCCAAGTGACCCTTCCCAAACAGGATTGACAGGCCCGAATCTACCGTTTTGTCCGACAAAGCAGTCAGGGGAGTTAGTAGATTAACGTTGGTGAACTTGAACTTGAAAAATTGTGTGTACTCACGTCTTTCCACACTTGAAACAACATTCCTTCTGATGTTCATTCATGTTTATTTGATGCTATAAATGAACTAGTATGAAGAGATGATCGGTTCTCGAGCCGCTTGAAGGAGCTCCAGCTATCTGTCACGACACATTAAAGACACACTAGACACTATTTATTAATTAAACTTCTTAAAAAAATTACAATATTTTCAATATGAAACAGTTTCATACGTTGTCAGTGTCCTCTTTGCGCCGCAATGTATTTTTCACTGCGTGAGAACATGATGTGTGGCGTGAGAGCGCACGGGTTGTCGGACATAGCAACAGGGGGCGGGTTTTGCGAAGGATCAATTGTTCAATCTCGTGATGTCTGAGGTGACTGGATAGCGACGGGACGTTTACGTTTTACTAAATTAAGGAACTGAAGGGGGAAAGTGTCATTTTTTGTACATCTTTTTTCTCCTGGTTTGTGGCAGACAGGGAGAGAGGAAAGTTTACTGTATTCTATTTACGGTTTGTCTTCTAGGTCATTTATAAATCTCTCTGGGTTAGTTAGTTTGGTATTATTTGTTATTTCGGCTTAGCTCTCCTCTGAAGTCTTTGTTCCTTATGTTTGTTAATTGCTCTGATGATAGTATGGTTTCTGTTATGATTGCTTTCAAATTAAAAAAAGATATTAATTTGAATTGGTGTTTGTGTTGACTCTGGGACGGGAGGGTGGATTGCCCAATGCAAACTCGTGGTATAGATACACGGTAGCAAGAGACTGGGTTGCACACACACACACACACTGAGGATGAGTTATTGCACTGCTTCGTCACCGTGTGTGTGTGTGTGTGTGTGTGTAGATAGTGTTGTTAGTGTACCGTGCGTTCAGTACCAGCTCCAGTCATTATGTGCTGCTCAGTAAACCGCAGACGATGTCACTTTGTGGGTGGAGCATCTGAGAGTCTGGACCAATCAGTCCAAACAAACCTTCCTAAGGGAACAGATCAATGGCAGGTAACACACACACACACACACACACATTTCTGTACAGGCACACACATACGCACAGACACACATTCTACATTAATTTGGAGTTTAAATGTGAAATTATTACAATAAAAATTTTAAAAACTTTAAATGTTAGGTGCGATTAATCACGATTTATGGCAGAACAATGTGCGAATAATTAGTAGCGATTGACGATTAAATATGCATAAGCAGTAAGATATCGTTTGCCGACGTTTCCTTTGGAAAACTACTAGTGAAAATCCTGGTGTGGACGGAGAGCGTTTAGAAAGGGAAACGTAGCCTGATGAAAAGCACAGTGAGGAGTGTCGTGACTGACTTCTCAAAGGTCGTGTGTGTTGACCTCTAGGATGATGTCACTGCGGTAAAAGTACAAGTAAATGCAAAATACAAAAGAAGCATAAAATATTAGTAAAAATTGTTCTATACCCAGTTTGAGCAGCAAGATTGTTTTAACTCTTTCTTGTTTGGTTTGCTCTGAATTAAAAAAAAATGGCAAAATGTTTATTGCAAGTTTTAAATATAAAAAATACTAATATATTAAATATACCTTGATTATTCACGTTAATTCATAGTGCATTATAATTAATGTAAGAAATAAAAAATGTAAATATTGAAATTAACAATGAACAATGCTTTCATTAACCTTTAATGTCACCAAATGAACTCTATTATAAGTGTTTCCATTTCACATAAATCCAAACAATCGTGCTTAAAAATGGCCATATTTCAAACAAGGGCATATTATATGTTTACTTTCACTCGTTATTGGCTTCTATCTTAGAGCACTTGATGAAATATGTGTTAAAGTGCGATAAAAAAACTGAAATCGAACACATTTCTGATTTATGTTTCTGTCGACTGCAGTATTAGGATACAATTTAAATATGCATCTTCGCTGGATAAAGAATGCAAAAAATCTTACAAATGGATATAAACTAATGCAAATAGAGGGTAACAATCGTGACATTATACAGTTGGTGTTTTTGTCACATTGTTTTTGACTGCTTGAGGTAACGTTACTACTAATGTTAGCTCCTCTCAGCCTCGACGGCAAACACACTGCTGTTCTCCACTAATGCAGCGTCTAGACAACAAACTAATTACTTTAGTAATATGAAAACATATACTGTAGTGTACTGTATAACATTCCGCTTTTGTTGTCTGTTTTAAATCCATTTTTGAAGTGTCCCGTTCTGTGATTGGGAAGCTTCTTAAAAATAATTTTTCCCTCAAGCAAACCCCGCGGCTTCATACCTGCATCCATGTTAGCACGTCACGTTTGACGTGGTAATTTCACAACAGGCATACACACAGGTTCGAAGACTCGTTCTCGCCCCCTACAGTGCAATTCAGCTAGGTATACATCCGCGCTAAAATATCAAGGTGAAAGTCATCATAGCTTGCGTAGTATAGACCCAGCTCCCAACCCAACTTTGAGAATAGATTAACGTATATTTTTTTATCTTACGGATATTTTTTTTATCGCCGATAAGAGTCTCGCGTTAACGCCGATAACGGCCCACCACTAATATATATATATGTTACAAGGCCCACCTCAAAAAAAACAAACATTCAAAACTCAGGTTCATGAAATAAATCCCCAAAGTTTATTGATGGCTTACATAATTAAGCAGGACACACACATGTAAGACAAGCAAGAGTTGAGCATCAAACCATACCAAAGGAAAGCAAAATACATCACAAAAAAGCATTCAATCAATTAATACCAAAATAAACCTTGTGAAATCACGCAATTCATAAACAAATCAGGTGCAAAAATAACTCAACTCTGCTTACATACTAAGCTGATGGTCCGCTTACAAAGTACACAAACAATGGGGGAAACAAACAAAATACAAACAAACGAAAGAAAACAAAAAAAAACCCTAGTCCGCCCAACCTGCCATTTCTTATTTAATTACCCATTAAAGTACCTGGGCGGACTAGAAAACATAACCAAACCTAAACACTCAAACCAAATAAAGGGAAACTCGAAAATAACAAGAGCAACAAATGGGCTCCGTACCACTATCAGAGATCCAAAAGACGGCACGTGCACCTCGCGAATAACGGAATACGCTCCACAGGACTATCTCCGTGATCCCAGAGCATCCACATGAACCTCTTGCGCCCCAAACAACAAGAGTACCAAATGTATTTCTGCCGGCCAGAAACAAACGCACTTACTCTTCTCGTTCCTACCGCTGATCTTTATATGTAGGCAACCACACCCCCTTCTCCCTAGGTGTCGTCTGCCACATTCCACCCCCTCCAAATGCATCGGCGACCCGACGATGTAAAAAAAAAAATTACTCAAACAACATGGTCATCTTCCACTGCTGATCTTGGCAAGTGGTAGGGATTAGAATGTTGACCTGCGGTCCTTCTAGAGGATCTCCGAGGACCTTCCTCTACTAACTGAGAACCCCAGATGGTTTCAGTCACCTCACCTTGATCCTCATCTACTAAGGGTCCAACATATTCAGGGGCTGGGATAATATCCTCAGAGGACTCAGCACACAATGACCCCAAAGGATAAGATTCCACCTCGTCTCCTTCTACAACTTCTCCCTGTGCATCAGCCCCAGGTATCTCATCACCACCACCTGTGACAATAGGTACACTTCTAAGCTCGGTTCTATGTACATGCCGTACTGGGCCATCCTGATCCACTGGAACAATAGCGTAAGGAGCCCCCCTTTCCTTAGGCTGCTGCACTACTCTAAACAAAGTAGGGTCCCACATATCCTGAATCTTATTACGACCTTTCACCGCACGATTTCGGGTAAAAACGAGAACACCTTCCTCAATACCTGTATCCGTAATTTTAGACTCAAGATTCTGATCTCGGTGTTGCCTCCTCGACTCCAATCGCCGCCTCACATGATCATAGGCCCCCTCCAATAACTCCTGGTGTCCTTTCACCCATTCTTCTACAGAACTCTCACCTTCCTCCCCTGCCTCAACACCCAACACAAAATCAATAGGTAAACGAGGCTCTCGTCCAAACATCAAATAATAAGGAGTCCTACCAGTTGACTGATGAACTGTCGTATTATACGCATAAACTAACTGCGAAAGGTATCGTGGCCAACGCTTCTTCTGGTCAGGGGATAGAGTACGCAACAAGTCATGTAGTGTACGGTTAAACCGTTCACACTGACCATTGCCCTGTGGATGGTATGGTGTAGTGCGACTCTTCTGTATATTATAAAGCTTACAGAGTTGCTGTATTAGGCTACTCTCAAAGTTTCTCCCCTGATCTGAATGTATCCTATTAGGGGGACCAAACAAATTAAACCAGTGTTTCACCAACACCTCTGCTACTGTACTAGCTCGCTGGTCTTTTGTGGGGATAGCTTGGGTATATTTAGAGAAAACATCTGTCAATACCAATACATTTTCTCTACCATCTGAGGCTGGCTCCAACACTGTAAAATCTATAGCCACTACCTCATGTGGACGACTAGCCTGAATGCTACCCATAAAGGGCCTAACCTTAGGTTGTATGGCCTTGGCCAGAACACACCTTCCACACTCATGACACCACTTTTCTACATCTTTTGCCATACATGGCCAATAACAGCGCGATCGTATCAGATGTAAAGTACGTTCCACGCCTTGATGTCCATGGTTGTCATGAAGACTGGACAGAACATTCCGCTGCAAACATTGAGGCAGAACTAACTGAAAGATCTCCTTGCCTCCGTCTGGAGCATAAATACAGCGATACAATACAGAATCTTTCTCCTTGAGCCGCTCCCACTGTCGAACAAGCTCCTTAGTGCCTACCCCAAACTTAGCTCTATCCTTTGGGCCTGGAAATTTACCTTCCCTCCAGTGAACCAAAAAGGGCCCAATAACTGGGTCCTGTCTCTGCAATAATGCAAGATCTACTCCTGAACAACCTGGAAGAGTAACAATCTCAGACTGAACGCACAAAGGTAAGCTCCCTGCAGTACTTCCTCCCTTGGAAGCTTCACCTAGCTGAGGCTCAACATACTGACGGGACAACGCATCTGCGTTCCCATTACGAGACCCTGGGCGGTACTTCAAGGTCAGATTGAAGGCAGCCAACTGGGCCGCCCACCTCTGCTCCACTGCACCAAGTTTGGCTGTATCCAGATATCGCAATGGGTTATTATCAGTATACACAGTACAGGACGTACCCAACAAATATTCCCTGAATTTCTCAGAGACTGCCCACTTAAGGGCAAGAAACTCAAGCTTCATAGAACTATAGTTCTGCATGTTTTTCTCAGATGGCCTAAGCCCCCTACTAGCAAAAGCAACTGGTCTTAACTTGCCTTCATACTCTTGTGACAGCACAGCTCCAAGGCCTGAATGGCTGGCATCTATTTCTAAAACAAACGGCTTCTGAAAATCAGCATAAGCCAAAACTGGAGCCGAAATCAAAGCTTGCTTCAACTTAAGGAAAGAATCCCCACACTCCACATTCCAATATGAGGCAAGAGGCTTCCTTGGAGTCTTACCCCTTTTTCCTGCTACATTTAACTGAGCCACTACCCGATGCAGTGGTGCTGCCATTTGTGCAAAACCTGCAATGAACCTACGATAATAACTAGCAAATCCAAGAAATGATCTTAATTCCGCCAAATTACTTGGAATTCTCCAATCTCGTACTGCTGCCACCTTATCTGGGTCTGTAGCAACCCCTTCCGTTGAAACAACATGACCAAGGTACCTAACCTGAGTCCGGAAAAAGTGGCACTTAGAAAGTTTTATCTTCAGCCTCTGCTTTTGAAGACGGGAAAACACCTCCTCCAACCTTTCTAAATGCTGTTGTACAGAAGAAGAAAAGACAATTAAATCATCCAAATACAACAGAACTGATTGATACCGGCAGTCTCCAAACATACGCTCCATGAGGCGCTGGAAAGTACTAGGAGCATTGCACAACCCAAATGGCATCCTATTAAATTCAAATAACCCAAATGGGGTGCAAAAAGCTGTCTTAGCCCTATCCTTTTCAGCAACCTCAACCTGACTATAACCACTGGCTAAGTCAAGCGTTGAAAACCATTTTGCCCCAGCAAGACCATCCAGGGATTCTTCAATCCGGGGCAATGGAAAAGCGTCTTTTCTGGTTTTTGAATTTAACTGCCGATAATCCACACACATTCTAAGTCCCCCATCCTTTTTCTGAACTAGTACAATTGGGGATGAATAGGGGCTACTACTTTCTCTAATTATTTGGCTATCCAACAGTTGTCTAATATGGGCTCTTACTACCTCATATTGTGAAGGGGGAATACGACGATAGGGCTGGCGAACTGGAGTCTCATCCAAAAGTGGGATCTCATGAGTTATTAAGTTTGTACACCCAACATCCAAATCAGCCTTAGCAAACAAAGAACGGTATTTCATTAATAATGCTTTGGCCTTCAACTGTTCACCCTCATTTAAACCCTCAAAAGATGGAAAACTTATCCCCTCTTCCCCCACATGCTCAGCTTGCTGACTAGTAACATAAGCCATGTGTTCATTGTCACTAAACTCCGCTGAAAGCTCAATCTGTGGGCTCTGTTCAGCAACTACCTTAGCCACACAGACAGTTGCTATAACACTACGTGGGGTCAACCAAACATCAGAATAACTAACATTTGTTACAGGTACATAAGCAATTCCTCTCTCAGATGAGATAAAAGCCGGAGATACCAACAGCCCCTCTGGCAAGTTGCCCTCCTCAAAATCTAAGGGTTCAACTAAAAATTGAAATTGTTCTTGTGAAGGAATCTTAGGACAGGTAACTGGAACCAATGTCAAAGCACCTGCGGTTACACATACAGGAGCCCCACCCCGTACTCGTACCTTATAGGATTCCAGTGAATTCAATATAACTTCCTCAACCTGGCAATGTCTCAAGGCTTGTCTCCATCCTGGAGCTGAATCCTGCACAGAAGGAATATCAAACAGACTAGATCCATGCTGTTGAAACAACTCCTGATAAAATCCTTTAATGACATTCATACCTACGACCCCAGGGGTTTTAATTTTTTTCAACTGCATTTGGGGATCACTGGGATCTTTCACTACCAAAATACCCATAGATGGCATACAATTACTGAAGAGTGTAATATCCAGCTCTAAATAGCCCAAATAGGGCAATTCTAGACCATTTCCTGCTCTAAGATCTAACCATGAGCAGTCCTGCAGTGAAACATTTTCAAGATGAGCAAAATATTTATTATAGCAACTTTCAGTTATAGTAGTGACCATTGAACCTGTATCCAATAGTGAAGAGACTACCACATCCCCAAACTTTACATCTATCACTGGACAATTGCTCACAAGTGTAGATGTCATACCTGCATTAGAGCCTGATGGTACCCCTACCAGTGTGTGGCTCTGCACACTGGCGGGTTCTAGTTTTCCGACTGAATTACAGGCTCCTTTTCCTGCTGTGTAGGTCTGGGGCGTGGAGGAGCTAAACAATAACGTGCAATATGTCCTAACTGATCACAGCGAAAACATCTCAAATCACTTTCTGCCTTTTTTTTACTTCTAAAAGTCGGAAGAGAAGAAGGAACATTTGCTCCAGTGTTCAAAGGAATCAAAGCCTTCACCAAAGAGTCCAACTGACTCTGTTGTGCTTCAATAAGAGCTCTAAGTTCAGAATATTCTGACTGATTAATACTTTTGGGCTCATTAAGAACCTTAACTTGAGCCTCATTAGAAAAATACAAAGAGTCATGTTGTTTTTGTGTAAAAGACTGTCCTTCGCACTGTGCCATCCATTGAACAGCTTCCCTACGTACATCACGAATTGTCCAGTTAGGATGCAAACGTATTTGATCTCTTAATCTAACACCCAGGTTTTGATCTCTAACCCCATCACAAAACTGGTCACGGAGATCTTTTTGAGATTTAACATGAGCCAATTCATTTGACTTTACAATTTGATCCATTAAAGTCATCAAAGCATGTGAATAATCCAACAGAGACTCTCCTTCTTGTTGTTTACGATTAAAAAAACGTCGTTGCAGGGAAATATGAGAATGTGAGCATCCATAGATTTCTCTTAGAACTTTAAATATACCATCTACACGCTCTTTTTCTTCCCTTGGGAGGTATTTCACTTCTATTCGGGCAGCACCCTCCAGATGATTATATATCCACAAAGCTTTTTCCTTCTCTGTAGGTTTTGTTTGAATATGGATCTCTACCAATTCAATCCATTCTTCTATGGTAAGGGAATCGGACCTATCCAAATTCCCTGAAAACTTTGATACCTTCTCAGTTTGTTGGATAAGCACCACTTGTCCCCCTCTCTCCGCTTCAGTTGCAGCTGAACCCACATTGTCCATGCCACTACTCGAAGGCCCAGATGAGGCAGCCGGTGAACGTTGCTCCAGATCCATAGTGCCTCCTACAGCTCCTTCCAAAGACATGGCGCTGAAACTCGCCTGCTATCAAAGCACAATAGCCCAATGTTGCTCTTGTTAATCAAAGAAAGGAAAAGAAAAAAAAGAAAAATCCCCCACTCACAATTATAATACTTTGCCAACAATAAACATGGGGAAAAAAATATTACCGACTACGCCAAAATGTTACAAGGCCCACCTCAAAAAAAACAAACATTCAAAACTCAGGTTCATTAAATAAATCCCCAAAGTTTATTGATGGCTTACATAATTAAGCAGGACACACACATGTAAGACAAGCAAGAGTTGAGCATCAAACCATACCAAAGGAAAGCAAAATACATCACAAAAAAGCATTCAATCAATTAATACCAAAATAAACCTTGTGAAATCACGCAATTCATAAACAAATCAGGTGCAAAAATAACTCAACTCTGCTTACATACTAAGCTGATGGTCCGCTTACAAAGTACACAAACAATGGGGGAAACAAACAAAATACAAACAAACGAAAGAAAACAAAAAAAACCCTAGTCCGCCCAACCTGCCATTTCTTATTTAATTACCCATTAAAGTACCTGGGCGGACTAGAAAACATAACCAAACCTAAACACTCAAACCAAATAAAGGGAAACTCGAAAATAACAAGAGCAACAAATGGGCTCCGTACCACTATCAGAGATCCAAAAGACGGCACGTGCACCTCGCGAATAACGGAATACACTCCACAGGACTATCTCCGTGATCCCAGAGCATCCACATGAACCTCTTGCGCCCCAAACAACAAGAGTACCAAATGTATTTCTGCCGGCCAGAAACAAACGCACTTACTCTTCTCGTTCCTACCGCTGATCTTTATATGTAGGCAACCACACCCCCTTCTCCCTAGGTGTCGTCTGCCACATATATATATATATATGAAATAGTTAAAGTTTGAATGGAATCTCTAACTGAAGCGGTTTAGGCAGAATACTGGGGATTAGTTATTTAGAATGAACTCCTAACCAGAAGTTTTAGCCCCAGAATGATTTCTCCCCCACAGTATTTTTGACCTTTTAAGGTCCGTTGTGTTTTCATTCAGGTTTTTTTTTTTTAATACTATCTTTTTTCTGCATTATGGTAGTGTGAGTAAATGCATAAATTGTGAACTATTACTTTGTGACGAGCAGGGCGGGCGAGAGCCGTGAGGGAACGGCGCGAGGGATAACGAGCTTCAGCTGCTCGGCGCACCGGTCTCGAATCTCTTGTTGAAAAGTTGTTGAGTGTTCGGCGGTTCCCGCCTCCTTCTTCCCGTTCTTAAGAAGTTTTAAGAACTTTAACCTTAAACTTAAGAACCATTAACTTAAAAGTTTTTAACCAGTTTCTTCATCGCTGACTAATCAACCGCCTTCGATTGGACATTGCGTTCCTAAGCTCAGCGAAAATGCGCGTGATTGGTCAACGCTGTCTTTGAATGACGTGAACCTAAAATCTAAATCTAAGACGATTTAAACCAGCAATCGACACTTTTCATCGTAATATCTATGCATAAATATGCCTGAATGTAAAATACAAACTTGTACATCATCTCATAAGCTTCCATAGTGGATTCTATAACGTGAGCTTAAAATGGGCGCCAAAATTAATAACTCCCCAGCACGCAGAAGGTAATGCTAACTGACACACACAATATCACATTACGTTTTCACACAAAGATAGAAGTCGGCTTACATTAGCTGTAAAGACCAAATTACTTACAGTTTCAAAAACATTATGATCTTTACAGAGATGAAGGTACATTCAGTGTCAACAAAAACGACAAACTATACCTCACATTATAGTACGAATAATATTGCCTACTATATTTAAAATAAAGAGCAACATTTCTCATTACAGGATTTTCTAATACACAGGCATGAAAACGAGTCAGGGGTGAAAAAGGTCAGAAGGATATTACTCCTCTAGGGGGGTCCGGGGGCATGCTCCCCCGCAAGAAAAATTTAAATATTCCATATTTTAAAGCATCAATCTGATGCATTTTGAGATGCTTTTTTGCCAACCTGGGGAGAGCTGGAGAAACTTAACTTCAGCCATGAGTCAAAAATTATTATGGCCTCCTTACTAAGTATTATGCAAGCCATTATATGCCAGCCCGTCACTGGGTCTAACATTTACAGTATATGAGGCACAATGTGGAAGGGGCACCACAAATGGCTTAATGCATCACCCCCACAAGAGATGGTGGACGTGCTGTAACTGAACTCTTCCATCATGATTGACAGCCAATACAATGTTATGTGATTCAGAAATCACAGCACTTTCATAATCACTAAGCCGTAGCGATTTCAAATTTATTAAGATTTATTGTTCAGCATTACTTGAGCATTTTATAATTGGCTTGGCATGGCTTGTTGATGTCTTCCTCTTATCTGAGGAAACATAAATGACGGAGTATTTTAAGATAATCCTTGCGATCCGTGTGATCATCGATTCCAGAGGATTAAGTTAACTCAAAACAATATTTCACCTTTCCACATCGAACCCAGGCCGTTTACCTTCAGGAGTCAGAAGTACCGCGATTACTGTCGCCGACTGTTCGTCAGTCAAAAGGCGTGAGTGGAAGGGGGATCGAGCGGGAATCTTTATTGGTGTCGATTTTCAGTCTCTTTTTAATGATAGGCTTTACGCATCTGTCGATCATCCCTCACTTGCTATTTGGTGGAAGAACCTAGTTCGCAATTCACTGAATCGCAGTTCACTGGATATGAACCCCCCCCCCCCCCACACACACGATTCACGTAGGTCACCTACTTTGGTTTCAAAACGGCGAATTTCGCCGAAAGGTGAGGGATTTTCATGCCTGCTAGTCAGCATGAGTTAAAATGAACAAAATTCATTATTAGTTCATGTTAAATTTCAACATTTGCTCAATTTTAATTTAATTCAGCTAATTTTCAACATTACTAAAATCAAGCTGTATTGATGTTACCGTAACTCTTGAACCGCTGTGCCATCCATCAGCAAATGGCAGCCGCTTTCGGGGAGATCGGGTGGACGGAGGATTTGAACGGAGAGATATGGATCGTGGCTGTTTTGGGGAGTTTTGGATCACATAAATAAAAGTAGAAACAAACTAAAACATGGCGAAGGAGCTGTTACGTGTTGTGGTATATAAACGTCCAAGACGAAGTGGGGTATAGAAATGCAGACTTCAATTATAAACTCAGGAACCCACAAATTCACAAATGAGAACCAACAAGGACTGAGGGAGAACACCGGGCTTAAATACAAGGAACACAGGGGAGGATGTCCGGAGGACGCCCACTCTGTTCGTATTTAATGCAATAAACAAGCAGGAGCTGAATCAACGTGTGTCTTTATTAACATGGCCCATTTCGCGTGCCGGAATTAACGTCACAACAGGATACAACACATATATGGTATTTCACCATAACATCTCCCTTTCTTTAATTAACAACCCCAGTCCCGACTATGAACTCAAAGTTTACTAAACCGAATTTATGATGTGAAACTAACTGCATTCCTGGTGCGTTAATCTAAGACCCTGAACAAATCTTACAGGTCAAGTCTCTGTGGTGGCCGCGACTGACGGCCGCTGCGTGTGATGATAGGGGTTCCGATCTCTGTAGGCCTGTCGAACACTTGCTGCCTCCGTTCTTGCGCTTGCTCTGGCACACATTCTGCGATGTCCGGCATGACACCCTCTGTGCTTGCTGTTACCCCGTTGCTGGTCACTGAGCACTGGCTGCTCTCCTTTCTCGCTGCCTGTTGGTGATTAAGTTGGGCGGAGCGCTCAGCTCTCCGCAAATCCACACGGTTGCGCCTGTATAATGTGCCATCCACATCCACCACATACGATCGCGGATTCACCTTTCCCAGACACTGGCCTCTCCGCCATCGGCCCGTGCGGTCTCCAGGCAGTGGTTTCATTCGGATGTGTTCGCCGACATTGAGCTCTGGGAGGTCTTTGGCTCTCTCGTCATAATGGAATTTCGCTATGCGCCGTTTCCACCGCAGTTTCTCTGAAACTCCTTCGACCACCTTAGGGAAAAGCAAACTGTTTGCCGTGGGAAGTCCCGTCCTAAGTCTGCGGGACATAAGTCTCTGTGCAGGACTGCTGTCCAATCCGTCTGTGGGCGTGTTTCGCCAGTGCAGAATTGCCAGCCATGGATCTGTTCCGTCTAGTTTAGCCCTCTTACAAAGTTATTTCGCGATCTTCACCGCAGATTCAGCCTTTCCGTTCGATTTTGGGTGCTGGGGTGAAGATGTTACATGTATGAACCCCCACTGTGCCGCGAATTTTCTGAACTGTTCGCAAGCGAATTGCGGCCCGTTGTCAGTTATCACCTGATCTGGCTGTCCATAACGTGCGAACTGCACTTTACAGCGCGTAATGACTGTGTCTGCTGTCAGATCTGGCAACTGATCAATTTCCCAGTAGTAGTCCGAGTAGTGGTCCACAACAATAAGAAATTCTCTGCCACCGTACGCATACAGATCCATGCTAACAATTTGCCAGGGGCGTGCAGGGATTTCATGGGACATCATCGTTTCTTTTTGCTGATTGTGCGCATACTCATTACACGCGGGGCAGTTAGCCACATAATCCTTTATTTCACCTCTCATATTGGGCCAGAACAGTGTTTCCCTCGCCTGTCTGTAACAGGCCTCTCCTCCTATGTGAGTGGCATGAATGCGACTCAGCATTGCTGCTCTCAATGCTTTCGGTATAATGACGCACTGACCTCTGTATAACACACCGCTCTGAATGTTCAGTTCGTCTCTGAATGGCCAATACTCACGCACTGAGAGCGTCACATCTTCTTTGCGCTCTGGCCAGCCTGTTAGCACGATCTTTACTAGCTCCTGCAATGCATCATCAGCTTTGGTCTCAGCTACAATTTGATGGAGACTGGTGTCGGTCACATTGAGGTGTAGGGTTTGGTCTATGAGTGAGAACACGGTCTCAGTGCTGTCCATGGGGCGCACAGTATGCTGTTGTGGTTTGGGCTCGCTGAACACCCGCTTGTCGAGCGCTGCTCTGCTCAGCGTATCACTTATGTACATCTCCGGACCAGGCTTGTACACAACATTCAGGTTATAGTTTTGCAGCTGCAACATCATACTTTGGAGGCGTTTCGGGGCACTCAGCAGTGATTTCTTAAAAATTGTCACGAGGGGTTTATGGTCGGTTTCAGACGTGATCATCTCCCTGCCATACAGATAGTGATGGAACCTCTGACATGCGAACACGATGCTCAGGCATTCCTTCTCAATTTGGGCATAGTTTTGTTCGGTACGCGTGAGTGCCCGAGAGGCGAAGGCCACAGGTTGTCCCTGCTGCAGCAGGCAGCAGCCCAAACCGTTCTTGCTGGCGTCGCTTTGTATTGTCACCGGCTTGTCGATGTCATAATACTTTAAAACAGGCGTGTCTGTGATCATACGTTTTATTTCTTGAACCGCCTCGTCGTGCTTAGGGAGCCAATGCCACGCTATGTCTTTGTCCAAAAGCCTGCGAAGCGGCTCACATACCTCTGAAAGCCGCGGGAGGAACTTGGCCAGGTACGTCACAAATCCGATGAAACGCTGAACTGCTTTTACATCCTGTGGTGTCTGCATCGCCAAGACTGCTTTCGTTTTCTCTGGGTCAATACGCAACCCTTCTGCTGATAATATGTGCCCATGAAAGTGCACCGCTTTCAGTTTGAATTGCAATTTTGTTTCGCTCAATCGGAGTTTCACAGCTCTGCATCGCTCCATCAGGGCGCGGAGATTTCTGTCGTGATCTGACTCGGCTTCTGTGTCTGAATCACCGCAGCCAACGACTAATATGTCATCCGCAATGGGCTCTATGCCGCGGAGTCCCATCAACATCTCGTGTTGCTTGCGGCTGATAGATTTCTGGTGCCACCGAAACGCCGAAGGGCAGTTTACACCATCTCATCCGCCCCCATGGTGTCCAGAAAGTTGTCATTAGGCTGCTTTCATTGTCCAGTTTGCAGTGTAGAAAGGCGTCGCGAACGTCTACTAGTGTGAACAGACGTGCTTTGGGTAGTTTATACAGAACGTCTTCCAGCGTTGGCATGTGATAGTGAGATCTTTGAAGTGCTTGATTCAGGTGCTTTGGGTCTATACATATTCTTACTTTGTCTGGCTTGGCTACGACTACCATGTTGCTTATCCATGGTGTAGGTTCAGTGACGGTTGTGATGTGCCCGTCTCTCATGTACTTGTCCAACTGCTCTTTTACTTTAGCTTTCAAAGCCACTGGCACGTTCCGTGGCGCGCATTGCACAGGTGACACGCTACTGACGAGCACAAACCGAACCTCTCCTGGGACTGACTCGACTGGGTCGTTAAACACGTCCTTGAAATTGTGAGTTAACTGTTGCTTCGTGAGCGGCGTGTCAGAGCATACAACTAATCTGTGAAGCTCCTCTGGAATGGGAAACTTCATCAGACCTAGCCGCTCACACGTGTCTCCCGAGAGTAATGGCTCTTGATCGGCTTCGACCACTTCAAAAACTAGTTTCTGCTTGGAGCCCTTTACGACGCATTCTGTGTGAAATTGCCCCAGAGAAATCATTGTGGCGCCAGAATACAATTTCAGTCTTGTTGTGCTCGGGTGCAGGGGGCTTTCTGGATCCAGTTTCTCTTTAATCGTGCGACTCATAACATTGCAAGTCGCTCCCGTGTCCAGCTGACAGGCCTGCTTTCTTTTATTAAGCGTCAGGTTAACGAACCATCTTGGACCTGGGGACTTTACTGTGTCAATGCATTCCTCAGCAGCGAAAAGTCGACCTTCACTGTAGGGTCCTTGCTCATCCTGACTATCGTCCATCATGACATTCACTCTGCCGGACCTGTCAGCTCTGTGGCGGGCTTTACAGACTTTGGCGAAATGATTCAATACACCGCAAGATCGACAGGTCTTTCCATATGCGGGGCACTAGTCGTGGCTGGGTGAGGAGAGGGAGTTGGGTAATCAGAGGGTTTGGTTGTGTTTGTTTCCCGGCAGGAATTGGAATTGAAGGTGGGAATTGTGAATAAACAGCACTCTTTCCACCTTTCATGACTATAATAAAGTGTCCTTGAGCAAGTCACCCTAACCCCCAATTGCTCCCTGGGGCTGCTGTCGCATAGCTGCCCCACTGCTCCGGGTGTGTGTTCACTGTGTGTGTGTGTGTGTTCACTACTCACTGCTATGTGTGTGTGCACTTGGGATGGGTTAAATGCAGAGCACCAATTTCGAGTATGGGTCACCATACTTGACAACACGTCACGACTTTCACTTTCACTTTCACTGCTCTCTGCCTTTCTTGTGACCACCCCCACAATATTTGCACCCAGCAGTTCTGAGCGTATGTTCATTGTTCACTCCACCATCCTGGCGTTTCAGCCTTTGCGCTTGTGCAATATTTACAGTGTCAGTGAATGTATTGTCGATTGCTTTCACGCGTTGCTCGGTGGCTTCTGCCAGCCGGCATATTTCCACAGACTGGTGTTCTCATTGGCAATGCCCAAGACAAGTCTATCGCGAATCATTTCGTTTTTGAGCTCCCTGTATTCGCAGGTCGATGCTCGCTCCCGCAACCTCGTGAGAAAGCTGTCTATAGGCTCGTCCGCTTCCTGCTTGCAACACCCGAACATATACCTTTCGTAGATCACATTTTTCTCGGGCTTGAGGTAGTCTCCCAGTGCATCAAGTATGGCTTTCGGGTCCTTCGTTTGTTCTTCACTCAACACAATGTTATGACTGTAAATATGACGACATTCATTGCCCATTAGTCGCCGTAGTGCTGCCGCTCTCACCTCTTTGGGCTTCTCGATTAGCCCGGTAGCTAGTTCATAGTCTTCGAATTCCGCTCTGAAATTATCCCAGTTTTTTGATATGTCTCCCGACATCCGCATGCCCTCAGGGGCAGGAATGCTGTTTGAGGCCATGTTCAGGATCTAGTGCTCACTTCTGACACCATGTTCGTATTTAATGCAATAAACAAGCAGGAGCTGAATCAACGTGTGTCTTTATTAACATGGCCCAGGCGTCAACGACGCGCGTGCCGGAATTAACGTCACAACAGGATACAACACATATATGGTATTTCACCATAACACACTCGTTCACTCATTCACTAACCCCTATATAGTGCATGACAGTTGAGCGCACTATATCAGTAAAGAGTGAACGAAAATGAGTGAGCGAATTCAGACGCTGACGTTAATAGCACGCGCCAGACAGTCATTAACATTTCCTATACCCGTCTGTAATATGTGCTGTTTAGTTTAATGATGTTTAATTAACAAAGTTCGGGAGGATCAGGTGCAGATAATTAACCTCATCAGCACAAGTGGAGAGCAATCAGTTTATCAACTCATTCAATGACAGGAGGTATAAATACAGCAGACTTACCTCTGTTCGTCTGAGAGTTTACCAGCATTTGGCTTTGCAAACATGTCTCAAATCCAACTTTTTCCTTCTGACGATGAATCCAACTCCTCTCCGGATCCTCCGCCGCAATCTGTCGGTCCCAGGACAACTCCTTCTCCGCCTGACACAGCCACAGAGCCCCAGGCTTCACCACGCGGACGCCGGCCTGCCCGCGCAGCCACTCGTTCGCCAAGACGCCGAGGCCTACCCTCGCCACCACCAGTGAGGTTTCCAGTTTCCTCCCCGGCATCCTCATATCGTTCGGCCGTGCCAACGATTCCGCCTATCGGGAAGTGGACCGTTTTAAGTTTGAGGCAAGCGCTGATTAATTCCGATGTTCAGCCTTCGCGTAGGATGAACAAAGCGGAATTATATAAGCTTTACGTCACTCTGCAATCAGCAAACCTCACTCCTAAGTCCACCCCAGCCTCCAAGGGGGTCAATAGGCAGACCAAATCTCGCGGGGCCGCAAATTCTCCTCGCCCAACACCACCACTGTCCTCCCGCACAAGATCCGGCATCTTAAGAGCATCAGGCCGCAGGGGAAGACCTTCAGCGAGCCTTGGCCGCGCCCCAGATTCCCCTGCCACAGGGCCGCAAGCGCTTTCTGCTTCAGTGCAGCCTTTTACCGCGGCTTCTCCTGCCGCAGCACTATACACAGCTGGGCCCGCTGGCCCTCTTTCAAGTTCACAAAATTTTCCTCCTACTGTATCTAACCCCTTTCTTCTGCAGTGGCCTCCAGCTCCCGCAGCAGATGCTAGCGTGAGGCTGCCTCCGCTAGCATCTCAGGCATCTCATCTTTCTGCGCCTATCATCAGTCCCTTTCCTTTTCCGTGGCCTGCAGCTCCTGCAGCGCAAGCAAGCGTGAGGCTGCCTCCGCATGCAACACAACCCTCCTCACTTCAGTCCTTCCTTCCATTTCCATCTTGCATGCCTGTCAATCTCCCTTCTCAAGCCCCAAATGCCGACTTTAGCGCGAGGCTGCCTCCGCCGACAGTCGTGGCTTCGGCTTCTTTTCCTCATTCCTCTCTTTTAAATGCAAAGTCACCATATTCTCTGTTCACAGCAACTCCGATGCCCATCCCAACAAATGCTGTCGCCTCGGAACCACCCCCGGTGGCCCACAACATCCGGGCGCAAATTTTATCAGGTGCGGATGTTGATCTAGCAAATCTACTCTCACAAATTCCGGTGAATGATTGTAACCGCCAGATAGACTGCGGAGTTTTTTCAGTCACTCTAAAAAATCAGTCCGCACATTCGTCACGTTTACTTTCTTTTTCAGAATTTACAATTGCTTTCAGCCGTTACACAGAAATTATCTGCGCATCCTTCCCCCATAGGCGACGCGAGCTCAACGATTATTTAACACTTATGGCCGAGCTCGCGCTGTCTTATGGGGGAGGACATTTTTACACTTATCATAAACTTTTCTCCGCAAAATGCGCCGTCAGGGTCGCTCAGTGGAAC
The DNA here is from genome assembly GCA_037194245.1 of Opsariichthys bidens. Classification (NCBI taxonomy): domain Eukaryota; kingdom Metazoa; phylum Chordata; class Actinopteri; order Cypriniformes; family Xenocyprididae; genus Opsariichthys; species Opsariichthys bidens. The sequence continues at coordinate 2,332,395 of CM074283.1, read as the reverse complement.
CAGTGCCCATATTGGGGCGCACTTGACCCCGACTTGCACAATAGAGTTTTCCTAGGCTGTAGGAATATCTCATGCGCAGTCTGCAGGTCAGTGACACACTCCACCGTGGCGTGCCCACAAATTAACTCCTCCACCACCCCCGGCTCGGACACCGCATCTCTTAAATCAACCAGCTACGTGCCAAGACCTGCAACGGTCATCTCAAACCCACAAAATAATGACTTCAGACGCAGAGCTTCTTCCTCCGCTGACAGACAGACGTGCAACAGTTTTAATATTGGCACCTGCAACAGACAGCGGTGCAGATTCTTGCACATATGTAATTTCTGCGGCGGCGCTCATGCCCGCCCAGTATGCCCTGTATTTAAAGCTGCTAATAAAAACCCTAAAAATTATTTATCGACTCCTGTGAATACTTCTCGTCTTTCTTCGGAACTAGCCCAACACCCGGACATCGATTTCACCGATTATCTACTGTCTGGCCTCGAACACGGTTTTAGACCCGGTGTAGAATGCCCGCTCTCCGAAAATATCATCTGTAATAATCTCCAATCTGCTCTCGCTGAGCCCGACGTCGTAAACAACCTGATTGCAAAAGAAGTCGAGTCAGGTTTCATGATTGGCCCGTTTGACGAACCCCCATTCAAAGTTTTTCGCATCAGCCCTATTGGAGTGGCTACGAGAAAATTCTCGGGCAAAAAACGCCTCATAATTGATCTGTCAGCTCCACATAATTCCCCGTTCCCAAGCATAAACAGCTTGATTCCACTCGAGGAATTCTCTCTCAAATACCACGACATAGATCAGGCGATCGAGATGATTAAAATCGTGGGGCGGGGCGCGTGGCTTGCTAAAGTCGACATCACGTCTGCCTTCAAAGTGATGCCCATTCATGCAGGTTCGTGGCACCTGTTCGGGGTGTGCTGGCATGAGAAATTTTATTTTGCTGTTCGTCTAACATTCGGATGCAAAAGCAGCCCTAAAATTTTCGACATGTTATCAGAAGCCGTCTGCTGGATCTTGTCGAATAATTACGCTATTCCTCACCTCATTCACTTGCTAGACGATTTTTTAATCCTTTCTCCTCCCGACGCCATCCCAGCCGCTCATCTCCTCACAGTTCAAAACGTCTTTTCAGATCTCGGAATTCCCATCGCCCGGGAAAAAAACCATGGGTCCCGCCACATCCATCGAATTCCTCGGAATTAATTTGGATTCAGTAAAATACCAGGCTTCCTTGCCCAAAGAAAAAAAAATCGACAGGATAATCCTGGTATCTTCTTCTCTCCTAGACCGTTCAAATTGTTCTAAACGTGAACTTCTGTCCCTGCTCGGCCACTTAAACTTCGCCATGCGCATTATTCCACAAGGTCGCCCTTTCATCGCGCATCTCCTCTCACTCGCTTCTTCGGCTCACGCGCTAGAGGAGGTAATTTCCATAACTCAGGCGTGTCGTGACGAACTTAGGTTATGGATAACATTCCTCAAACAATGGAATGGCCTATCATTTTTCTATAACAATCTCGTCTCGTCCCCCGTGGATATCCAACTGTTTACAGATGCAGCCCCTTCAATAGGCTTTGGGGGGTTTTACCAAGGACGCTGGTTCGCGTCTCCATGGCCCCCCCAGCTGCAGGACTCGTTTCAGTCCTCAGCGCTATTTGAGCTCTACCCTCTCGTAGTAGCAGCCTTTCTGTGGGGGAAAGAATGGACTGCGAGCAGTATTGTAGTGCATTGCGACAACGAAGCAACTGTCCATTGCATTAATAAAGGCCGTTCTAATTCACCCGCTCTAATGCCTTTTTTAAGACGCCTAATTTGGATTTCAGCATGTGATCAATTCATCATAATTGCTAAACATGTCCCAGGTTCTGAAAACCAAATAGCTGACTCTCTCTCTCGTTTTCTTTTTCAGAAATTCAGGATGTTGGCTCCACAGGCAGACAAATTCCCAACTCCAGTTCCTCACTTTTCAGAATTAATATTCCCCTAACCCACCCGTTAAAACCCTTCCTCAATGCGTCGCTCGACTATATTCTCCAAGCACTTTCTCCAAGAACGATCCAATCATATATAACTGCGTGGAGATGTTTTAAAACATTCCATTTTTTACATAATATGCCGTTCCCCGATTTTTCTCTCCTCTCAATTACCTCTTTCATCTCCTTCCTTAACAGTGTCAAAGGCCTCCAAGTCGGGTCCATCAAAGGCTACCTGAGTGGCTTACAATTTTTTCATAAATTGATATATGGCGCTCCCTCCTCGGAGATAAATAATTCTCAAACCTCCCTCCTGATCAAAGGGATCCAAAGGGCCCAGCCCACCCCTTCTGACACTAGGCAACCCATAACGCTAGACATCCTCACAAAATGCATTTATACTCTACGCACAGGCTATCAGCCCCTTAATACCGCTCGCACGCTTGACGCCATGTTTATTCTAGCCTTTTTTGCTTTTCTTAGATGCTCCGAAATTGCCATCACGGCCAAATTTGACCCAAACATCCACCCTACCATCGCAGACTTATCGGTACTAGATAATGAAACAATTTCTTACAGGATTAAACAAAGCAAGACAGACCAAACTAAAAAAGGACACCTCATATATATTTTCAACCTCCCATCACCGATCCAACCATACCAGTCAGTTTTGTCGTACCTCCAATTAAGAGGTTCCCAGGCTAACTCTCCTCACGAACCTCTTTTCATCGATGACTCCTACAAACCCATCACACGCTTTTGGTTCCAAAAGCACCTCAAATCCGTCCTCCAACAGTCAGGCATCCCAGCAAAGAATTATTCCAGTCATTCCTTTCGTATCGGGGCAGCAACCTCAGCAGCCCAAAAAGGCCTCTCTCAGCAGCAGATCCAAGCTCTAGGGAGATGGTCCTCAGATGCTTTCCAAAGCTACATCAGGACCAACCGGCTCCACATCAAAAAAGCCCATCAAGCTCTCATCGGCTAAAAAAAAAAAAACACAGCATTGGTCTCCACCGAGCATTGGTCTCCCCGGAGCATTGGTCTCCTACGAGCATTGGTCTCCCGGAGGATTGGTCTCCTATGAGCATTGGTCTCCACCGAGCATTGGTCTCCTACGAGCATTGGTCTCCTACGAGCATTGGTCTCCTACGAGCATTGGTCTCCCCCCGAGAATTGGTCTCCCCCGAGCATTGGTCTCCCCCGAGCATTTGGTCTCCCCGGAGCATTGGTCTCCTACGAGCATTGGTCTCCCCGGAGCATTGGTCTCCCCGGAGCATTGGTCTCCACCGAGCATTGGTCTCCCCGAGCATTGGTCTCCCCCGAGCATTGGTCTCCTCCGAGCATTGGTCTCCCCGGAGCATTGGTCTCCTCCGAGCATTGGTCTCCCCGGAGCATTGGTCTCCTCCGAGCATTGGTCTCCTCCGAGCATTGGTCTCCTCCGAGCATTGGTCTCCTCCGAGCATTGGTCTCCCATCGGTCGCCTCAAGTGCTCTCTTGACAGGGCTTTTTCTAATTCCTTCACACCGCCAGTGGTCAATGGGGCCCACTCGCCGGGAGTCGTCCCCGTTGGAAGCTGAGTGGGCCCCTGCGGTCAGTTATTGATAAACCACGCTAACCCTCATCCTTGGTCGGTAGGGCTCAACATTTCAACGCCGTGAGCATTGGTCTCCTGTTGGAAGTCGCCAGAGCCCTCCCGATCGGGTGCTCCAATCACACACTCACACCGCCTGATGCAGTGAGCATTGGTCTCCCATCAGATGATGTGAGAATTTTTTCCGATTGGTCATTCCAAACAGAGGCAACATAGGTTTCCTGATCCAACCAGGCTCCCCGAAACGCCAGCCGCCATTTCTCGGCGTCGTTTGGGGGGGTTTTCAGTCTGGCGGCTGTCCTTTGCTTTTCTGCTTTTTGGGGAGTACTCTGGGTTCGGGCCAAAATTCCGGGCTCGGAGCCCTCCCCCTGGACAGCACGCCAAATACGCTTAAACCTTTACTCTTCTTAATTATATGTAAATGTGAACTCGTGAAATGATGTTTAATTAACAAAGTTCGGGAGGATCAGGTGCAGATAATTAACCTCATCAGCACAAGTGGAGAGCAATCAGTTTATCAACTCATTCAATGACAGGAGGTATAAATACAGCAGACTTACCTCTGTTCGTCTGAGAGTTTACCAGCATCCCTCCTCCACCCCATCTCCCCACTTATAGTTCCATCTAGTTATACCACAACCGGGGGAGTACTCTGGGTTCGGGCCAAAATTCCGGGCTCGGAGCCCTCCCCCTGGACAGCACGCCAAATACGCTTAAACCTTTACTCTTCTTAATTATATGTAAATGTGAACTCGTGAAATGAATTGAATATTACTGTTTATTTGTCATGTTTATTGAGAATAAAAACACCTGTGTCATGCTATTCAGTAAATTTATATTTAAAAATAACAGAACAGAAACACTACACTGTCACATTTGTTTATAAAAAATATAATAGTAAATAAATGCAATATAAACAACAGTATACAATGTACAACAGTTCACTAACATATGAGAAAAATCCACCAAATTATCATATGATAATAAGTATATATATTATGATATAAATCTGTATCATTTCGCTTCAAAATATCTTTACAAAAATGTTTTTAATTGATAAAAAATTACACTTACATTTGTAGAAGTTGCCGCTTCCCGTATTGCCGTCCGCCATATTTATTTTTCTTTCGCGCTCGATCGTCTTATCGCGTTGGATTTTGGGTAACGGCGCTTTAACGAGTGAACATCGAACGTACACTCAAAATCAGAGAGGATTGTGGGTAAAAGTAGTGAACGAATGTAGGGAATGAAGTCGTTCACTCAGAATTCGGACAGCACTACAAAATGGCCTACACCCGATATAGTGCACTATATAGTGGATAGGGAGCAGTTTCAATGTAGGCAAAGGTCTAACAGAAATAAAATCAGCATAAATAGTCAAGAATGCGATTTTCTAGGGGGTTTTTTTTGGTTCGTTCCAACGGTCAGACATGTATTTATCATTGAGTCCAGAGAAATTTAAGGTTTTGATTATTAAGATTATCTACTTTTAAAAAAATATAATGCATAATGCTAGTAGCCCTGAGTTTATTAATCACATTCTTCCACTTGAGTAAACTTAGAAGGAACTATCTACACACCTCAGCCTACTGCATGCAAAATTACTACAGTGGTGTGACTATACATGTTAATTTAAACATTTCAATTGTATTGGTTTATTAAATATGATACACAAAGCAATTTGCTGGTGGAAGAAAATCACACATTTGAGAGGAACGTTTATCATTGACGTCTCTGTTTGTCATTTGGGAATCTACAAACAGATTCAGAGTATTTTATTTAATGCCATGTCAGCAATCAAAGCTGTTTTCATGGCAAAATTTAAATGACAAAAACACAAATATCATATAAATAAAATAAAAACAAAACAAATATAAACAGCAAGTCATATTATACAATTTTTTTAATTAACATGATAAAAAAAAATCCAAAACCTTTTCAGGCATAATCTCATTAAATACGTGAAGTAACTTCATAAAAGAGCATCTGCTTGTGTTCAGTCCAGGATAATCTAATTAAATATGTTTGACAGATAAGGGAATCTTACGAAACATATATAAAGTTGAGTCTTTAAGTAAAAAAGCTTGGGTCAATTTTTAATGTCCTAATGAAGAGCTTCGGAATCTACAAACAAAACAAATCCATAAATCCAGAGTATTTAGTGTATTTCCAGGGACACGGAGCAGAGTAAAGCTGGCTGAAAAGGTTTGTTCCCGTTTTTTTGTTGTTGTAAACAGTTTCTGTTTTTCCCCATCACGTCGTATCTCATCAGATACAATCGGGGTAAACAGCCAGAACTAGTGTGTTTGGTTAAACTTGTTAATTTGTTTTAACTTAAGATGAGTCTCCGTTAGCCCAGAATGCTTTCTGGAAATAGACGGAGACTGAACTCGGACACAGAAACTATTGAATAGAGACCAAATCAACTGTCCACATTTCCAACATCTTACGATCATATTGCATTGATATAAATACATTCTGTTAATATGTATGTATTATTATTGCTCTCATCTTTATTTGTATTTTTGTTTTATGTTATGTTTGTGGGCCAGGTAATCACGGCTCTGTATGTCATGTGACCTAATCAGTGGCTGAATGAATGCACCTGCCTGCCTTTGTTTAAATAAAAGTGTCAGTCAGAGCGACTGTGGATGGTGAAAGAGTAAAACGTGTGTGAAGTGTTATCTCTGAAAACAGCTCTGCTAACAGGTTATGGGCCCAGTTAAAGTTTGAGTGTTAAAGAGACGGGTGAAAGTCACAACGAATACAGCGTGTACCCGAGTCTGAAAGAGACACAAGCCAACATGAGTAGAAGACAGAAGGAAGCGGTGACAACGAGCCGCTGGTCAAGACTAGTCTTCGACGGCGATGAGAGGAACTATGAGCTATGGGAGACGAAATTTTTGGGCCACCTTTGTTTGCAGGGACTAAAAGAAACTATTTTAAATGAGCCTGCTGACGAAGATGAGGAGGATACAGTGAAAAACGCCGAAGCCTATGCGGAGCTGATACAGTTCCTAGATGACAAAAGTCTGTCACTGGTCATGAGGGAAGCAGCAGACGATGGACGTGCGGCACTGGAGATTTTATGAGAATATTATGCTGGCAAAGGGAAGCCCAGGTAATAAGCTTGTACACAGAACTAACTTCACTGCAGAAAGCGCCCCATGAGAGTGTTACAGAATATGTCATCAGAGCAGAGACTGCAATTACTGCTTTTGAGAAGAAATGCAGGGGAGAATTTGAGCGATGGACTTTTGACAGCAATGGTTTTAAAGGGACTTCCAGAGACATTTAAACCCTTTTCTATTCATGTTACTCAAAGCGACGATAAAGTGACTTTTGCTGAATTTAAGACTAAGCTCCGAAGTTATGAGGACATTGAAAATATGCGGATGACTACATCCGGAGATGATGTAATGAAAGCAAGAGCGCAGCTTGAAATGAAATCCGCTTTAGTAGACTGTGGGGCTGGAAATCCTGACATTGTCTGTTACAAGTGTGGCACAAAAGGCCACAAGGCAAGAACATGCCAGCGTAAGCAGTGGTGCAATCGATGTAAAAGTACCACTCACCGCGATGCAACCTGTAGACGGAGAAAGCAGCGGGATAACGCAAGAAAAGTGTCGGAGGAGACGGGTGACAAAGAGTATGTTTTTCAGGCAAGCGACACTGAGATGTGGAGGCATGATGACCAAAGGAGAGGCCTAATGGTGGATGCGGGTGCAACTACACACATCATCACAGACATCGCGAAATTTCAGAGGATGGACAGCAGTTTCCAGGCCGGGACACACTGCGTGGAATTGGCTGATGGCACTAGGTACAGCGGCGTTGCCAAGCAAAGAGGAGGCAGCATGAGTTAAAATGAACAAAATTCATTATTAGTTCATGTTAAATTTCAACATTTGCTTAATTTTAATTTAATTCAGCTAATTAAAGCGAGTGTTTTCTTGACCAAAGAAACTCTTAAAATGTGTTTCTTGTTGTGACGAGCAGTGAGGGAACGGCGCGAGGCTGGTGACGCGAGTAATAATGAGCATCAGCTTTGCGGTGCACCGGTCTCGTATCTCTCACGGAGGAGCTCCGGAAGCATAAAAGAGGACATATTGAATACATATTGAATAAAGCAGACAGATATATAACTACTTGTCACTGTTATCAGCTGGAGTGCCCGTAATGGCCGCTAGAGGGCACTCCACCCTGAACCATTGCCTCGCCATCGGACTCAGTTTCCCACAATGCATCGCACATGCACACTACATGTCCCAGAAGCCCCGTACCTAGTCACTGATCGCCTCAACCAGCTGCAGCTCATTATCCGGACTATTTAAGAGACATTCAGCCTTGCACACATCGTGAGGTCTTGATTTGCTCAAGTGAGCAGTTCTGAGCGTTTCTTTGAGGTCCTGTTTTTGTTCCTGTCTGTTTTACGTTGTTTGATTCCTGCTGCTTGTCCCGATCTTTGCTTGTTGTACTGGACTGTGAATGTTATCTGCTCGACCTGACCCCTTTGCCTGTCTTACGATCATGATTCTGCCTATCCTCTGCCATACCTGTTTGCTGTGCTTTGACCATTGCCTTTGTGACTACACCTGTTTAAATAAAGCCTACGATTGGATCCCTCTCCGCTGACTCATCATAACACTATTATAGCTAGCATAAATTATTCACATTGAATTAATGAAGCTTCTGCAACCATTTTGTTTCCCTGGGAATTAAACTGAAAAACAATCACCCGACTATTAATGATCAAGCTTGTAATATTAGATGTAGTATGTAGTAGCAATATTCGTCCCCACTAGTGCGAGTTGTTTTTTATGTAAAAGAATAAATAAATACAAAATAACCGTATTTCTGCATATGCAGATTCGGGACCTGCAAGAAGTGAAATCATATCAATCTTTGTACGACTGAAGTGGCGGAACGATGATGATGACGTTCATTATAATATATTTCTGCGTGGAATGCATAAGCATTTTCCATCTGTTACGTCCAAGGACATATTCAATGTGTGTTATAATTGTGTGGCTGGGTGTTGGGTGTTCTTTTTTTTCCTCTCTCTCCCGTCGAGACAGGTGTGCCAATCAGCGGTGTCCAAGTGACCCTTCCCAAACAGTCTGATTGACAGGCCCGAATCTACCGTTTTGTCCGACAAAGCAGTCAGGGGAGTTAGTAGATTAACGTTGGTGAACTTGAACTTGAAAAATTGTGTGTACTCACGTCTTTCCACACTTGAAACAACATTCCTTCTGATGTTCATTCATGTTTATTTGATGCTATAAATGAACTAGTATGAAGAGATGATCGGTTCTCGAGCCGCTTGAAGGAGCTCCAGCTATCTGTCACGACACATTAAAGACACACTAGACACTATTTATTAATTAAACTTCTTAAAAAAATTACAATATTTTCAATATGAAACAGTTTCATACGTTGTCAGTGTCCTCTTTGCGCCGCAATGTATTTTTCACTGCGTGAGAACATGATGTGTGGCGTGAGAGCGCACGGGTTGTCGGACATAGCAACAGGGGGCGGGTTTTGCGAAGGATCAATTGTTCAATCTCGTGATGTCTGAGGTGACTGGATAGCGACGGGACGTTTTACTAAATTAAGGAACTGTAGGGGGAAAGTGTCATTTTTTGTACATCTTTTTTCTCCTGGTTTGTGGCAGACAGGGAGAGAGGAAAGTTTACTGTATTCTATTTACGGTTTGTCTTCTAGGTCATTTATAAATCTCTCTGGGTTAGTTAGTTTGGTATTATTTGTTATTTCGGCTTAGCTCTCCTCTGAAGTCTTTGTTCCTTATGTTTGTTAATTGCTCTGATGATAGTATGGTTTCTGTTATGATTGCTTTCAAATTAAAAAAAGATATTAATTTGAATTGGTGTTTGTGTTGACTCTGGGACGGGAGGGTGGATTGCCCAATGCAAACTCGTGGTATAGATACACAGTAGCAAGAGACTGGGTTGCACACACAAACACACACACTGAGGATGAGTTATTGCACTGCTCCGTCACTGTGTGTGTGTGTGTGTGTGTGTGTGTGTGTGTAGATAGTGTTGTTAGTGTACCGTGCGTTCAGTACCAGCTCCAGTCATTATGTGCTGCTCAGTAAACCGCAGACGATGTCACTTTGTGGGTGGAGCATCTGAGAGTCTGGACCAATCAGTCCAAACAAACCTTCCTAAGGGAACAGATCAATGGCAGGTAACACACACACACACACACACACATTTCTGTACAGGCACACACATACGCACAGACACACATTCTACATTAATTTGGAGTTTAAATGTGAAATTATCACAATAAAAATTTAAAAACTTTAAATGTTAGGTGCGATTAATCACGATTAATGGCAGAACAATGTGCGAATAATTAGTAGCGATTGACGATTAAATATGCATAAGCAGTAAGATATCGTTTGCCGACGTTTCCTTTGGAAAACTACTAGTGAAAATCCTGGTGTGGACGGAGAGCGTTTAGAAAGGGAAACGTAGCCTGATGAAAAGCACAGTGAGGAGTGTGGTGACTGACTTCTCAAAGGTCGTGTGAGTTGACCTCTAGGATGATGTCACTGCGGTAAAAGTAAAAGTAAATGCAAAATACAAAAGAAGCATAAAATATTAGTAAAAATTGTTCTATACACAGTTTGAGCAGCAAGATTGTTTTAACTCTTTCTTGTTTTGTTTGCTCTGAATTTAAAAAAAATGGCAAAATGTTTATTGTAAGTTTTAAATATAAAAAATACTAATATATTAAATATACCTTGATTATTCACGTTAATTCATAGTGCATTATAATTAATGTAAGAAATAAAAAATGTAAATATTGAAATTAACAATGAACAACGCTTTCATTAACCTTTAATGTCACCAAATGAACTCTATTATAAGTGTTTCCATTTCACATAAATCCAAACAATCGTGCTTAAAAATGGCCATATTTCAAACAAGGGCATATTATATGTTTACTTTCACTCGTTATTGGCTTCTATCTTAGAACACTTGATGAAATATGTGTTAAAGTGCGATAAAAAAACTGAAATCGAACACATTTCTGATTTATGTTTCTGTCGACTGCAGGATTAGGATACAATTTAAATATGCATCTTCGCTGGATAAAGAATGCAAAAAATCTTACAAATGGATATAAACTAATGCAAATAGAGGGTAACAATCGTGACATTATACAGTTGGTGTTTTTGTCACATTGTTTTGACCGCTTGAGGTAACGTTACTACTAATGTTAGCTCCTCTCAGCCTCGACGTCAAACACACTGCTGTTCTCCACTAATGCAGCGTCTAGACAACAAACTAATTACTTTAGTAATATGAAAACATATACTGTAGTGTACTGTATAACATTCCGCTTTTGTTGTCTGTTTTAAATCCATTTTTGAAGTGTCCCGTTCTGTGTTTGGGAAGCTTCTTAAAAATAATTTTTCCCTGAAGCAAACCCCGCGGCTTTGAGAATAGATTAACGGCGATATTTTTTTTATCGCCGATAAGAGTCTCGCGTTAACGCCGATAACGGCCCACCACTAATATATATATATATATATATGAAATAGTTAAAGTTTGAATGGAATCTCTAACTGAAGCGGTTTAGACAGAATACTGGGGATCAGTTATTTAGAATGAACTCCTAACCAGAAGTTTTAGCCCCAGAATGATTTCTCCCCCACAGTATTTTTGACCTTTTAAGGTCCGTTGTGTTTTCATTCAGGTTTTTTTTTTTTTAGTACTATCTTTTTTCTGCATTATGGTAGTGTGAGTAAATGCATAAATTGTGAACTATTACTTTGTGACGAGCAGGCGGGCGAGAGCCGTGAGGGAACGGCGCGAGGCCGGTGACGCGAGAGATAACGAGCTTCGGCTGCTCGGCGCACCGGTCTCGTATCTCTCACGGAGGAGCTCCGGAAGCATAAAAGAGGAGCAACAACAGTGAAGGACGAGAGAGGACCAGGCCTGGATTTTATGTTGTGTTTTATTTTGTTGGTGTGGACGGCAGTCGCCGTGAGGAACTGCCGCCCTTCTACTTTGTTTTATTGTTGGGTTTATATATTTATTAAAGTTGTTGAGTGTTCGCCGGTTCCCGCCTGCTCCTTCCCGTTCTTAAGAAGAGATTCGAGACCGGTGCGCCGAGCAGCTGAAGCTCGGTATCTCTCGCGTCACCGGCCTCGCGCCGTTCCCTCACGGCTCTCGCCCGCCCTGCTTGTCACATACTTAAATTTGTTTTACTCAGTTTATGCTGATTTACTTACAATCTTTTAATTTTCATATGAAAAATATGGAGGTAGACCTAGATCTGTCAAGTCAGCACAGATCTTTTAGTGGCTATGCTAGAGTGTGACTTAGATTAAGGTAATCAACTTCTCTTACTTGTGCTTTTCTTATTAGCCTCTCGAAATCGCTCCAATTCTCAAGAAGGTCACTCCAGAGAATCCGTGGCTTGGTCAGATAAACGGCAGAGGTACAACACTATTGATCAAATATGAATACTTAAAATATTTCTTTTTAAGATATTACATTGATTTTGTATTTAGTTTGGTAATTCTTGTCTTATCATAATAATCAGGCCTCTGTCTCAGCTGAATCGGTATGTTCTTCACTCTGCTACGGACAGTGATGCAGACTTGGCCTCGGGCGACAGCTAACTGATAACTGTGCGTTATTATTTTGCTGTATTCTAGGTCTATATGCTACTCAAACCCATTCAAACAGATTGACAGCGCTGATTGGTGCTAAATGAACCATGTGACGGCGTGGCGCGAAAGTGTTACGTTACGAGTGAAGTGTGTGTGTGCAGCTCAGTGGAAATGTGGAGGGCTCAGTGGAGCCATTTATTTTGATTTAAAGAGAGTGAATAAAAGTAGTCACAGTCCAACCCGACCCCGTCCTCTTCCTTCCTTATGTGTGAACCTCGAACTTTACTACAAGGACCTTTACCCCCAACACCAGCTCTGAGTTTGACACAACTATTGAGCATAAATCCAGTGAACTTGTGCCTCCATTTAGTATTCTGAAACAGAGAAACAAGAATGTCATAAAACTCAAGAACTCCACTCTCACAACATAATTTTAACTTTCATTGCTAATAATGAAAACTCTTTTCAACTATAAACATCTTACAGACAACCTGCAATTAAATGAAATGTAGTCTCTCTGCTGTTACTTATTCCATTAAAATCACCTTTTCTAAAAATCTTGCGTCTATAAATGTCAAAATAATTTTAATTCAATTGTAATATTAATAATAAAAATAAATGCAACTGTAAATGTCATAAAAGTAGTAATAAATGCGATATGACTGATAACTGTGCGTTATTATTTTGCTGTATTCTAGGTCTATATGCTATTCAAACAGATTGACAGCGCTGATTGGTGCTAAATGAACCACGTGACTGCTGCGTGCGCGAAATCAAGGGCTTTCGCGGCTCTCAAATAGTACCAAAGAATAGACAAAAACACCCGTTAGATTCAATAAATCTGTCTGCATCGCGTAAATGAACTTCTTACATACATCATATCTGCACTTTGTTCTTTATGACAGAGAATTATGTCAGTGAGCGCGCAATCTGTTCTCACCGGGTTTCTTCACAGGTGACTAATCAACCGCCTTCGATTGGACATTGGACGTTCCTAGGCTCACCGAAAACGCGCGTGATTGTCAACGCTGTCTTTGAATGACGTGAACCTAAAATCTAAATCTAAGACGATTTAAACCAGCAATCGACACTTTTCATCGTAATATCTATGCATAAATATGCCTGAATGTAAAATACAAACTCGTACATCATCTCATAAGCTTCCATAGTGGATGCTATAACGTGAGCTTTAAAATGGGCGCCAAAATTAATAACTCCCCAGCACGCAGAAGGTAATGCTAACTGACACACACAATTTCTGGCAGAAAGACTCGGGAGGTAAATTAACTTGCAATGAAATTCATTAACAATCAGAAGCAAACATTGAAAGATAAAGTTCCTTGGCGTAGGCCCCGTCCGTAGCTTAGATCCTGGGGGATGCGGACTCTGCATTTCCTGCCTGAAGATGAAGGCAGGGGCGTAGCCGACCCCCAGGGGGTATGGACAGGGATCATCCTGGTGGTGGTAGGGGGGGATGGAGGTTTCACGTCGGCATCTGCGAACTCAGACATGTGTGAGTACCGATCTTATATACTATGAGTGTTGGATGATGATTGGTTAGGTCTAGATTAGTTGTGACATACATTTGAGTCTTCCCGACAGAACTTGCGCTAGAGCTTCATTTCTGGCAGAAAGACTCGGGAGGTAAATTAACTTGCAATGAAATTTATTAACAATCAGAAGCAAACATTGAAAGATAAAGTTCCTTGGCGTAGGCCCCGTCCGTAGCTTAGATCCTGGGGGATGCGGACTCTGCATTTCCTGCCTGAAGATGAAGGCAGGGGCGTAGCCGACCCCCCAAAAATGGTGAAGGATAATTTATCCTGTGACGGAGCCTACCCCCCAAAGAACGGTGGAAAAGCCACTAGCCGTGGCACGAGAAGAGGCAAGGAAGGATGAATACCGCTGAGTGGTGAGAGAGAAAGCAAAGGAAAAAGGAAGGGGAAGAGAGGAGAGCTACCGATGACGACGAAGACGAAGCCTGCAATAGACCACGTATACCCGGAGCCTTGGACGGCAATGAAGGCCACGTTAGGCCACGTAGACGACGCCTTAAAAATGGTGAAGGATAATTTATCCTGTGACGGAGCCTACCCCCCAAAGAACTGTGAAAGGAACGGAAATATGCCAGTACTGATTCTTGTAGTTCCTAGGCAGAAAAACATGAATTGACTTAGAGACTTGTACTTACCAGTGGAGAAGCCGCTGACCGTGGCGCAAGAGGTAGGGAAGGATGAATACCGCTGAGTGGTGAGGAGAAAGCGAAGAAAAGGAAGGAGAAAAGAGAAGAGGTAACAGGTTGACACAGGCCACGTTAGGCCACATAGATAACGCCTTGAACGGCGACGCAGGCCACGTTAGGCCGCATAGATAATGCCTTGAACGGCGACGCAGGCCACGTTAGGCCGCATAGATAATGCCTTGAACGGCGACGCAGGCCACGTTAGGCCGCATAGATAACGCCTTGAACGGCGACGCAGGCCACGTTAGGCCGCATAGATAATGCCTTGAACGGCGACGCAGGCCACGTTAGGCCGCATAGATAATGCCTTGAACGGCGACGCAGGCCACGTTAGGCCGCATAGATAACGCCTTGAACGGCGACGCAGGCCACGTTAGGCCGTAGACACAACACCCTTGAACGGCGACGCAGGCCATGTTAGGCCGCATAGACACGACACCCTTGAACGGCGAATTTTTTTTTTTTGTTTTGTTTTTTTTTTGTTTTTACACGGAGCCTTGGACGGCAATAAAGGCCATGTGAGCCACATAGACTCGCTTGAAAGGCGACGACGAGGCCGCAGTGGGCCACATATACGCAAAGCCTTGGACAGCGATGGAGGCCGCGTTAGGCCACTTAGCGCGACGCCTTGAACGGCGACTCGGCCACGAGAACCACATGGACTCGCCTTGAACAGCGACGAGGCCGCAGTGGGCCCACATGTACTCAGAGCCTTGGACAGCAATGGAGGCCGCGTTAGGCCACATAGGCGCGACGCCTTGAACGGTGACGGACGTCAAATTGATTATTAGTGAGTAAGATAGTACCACCACCACCAGTATATGCATGAATTACTTTGATTGTAACTTGAGAGAGCTTGCTGAGCTTTTTGGAATCTGGTCTTATGTATGATTCGATAGCAGGGGAAGACAGTCTTCCCAGGGGCTTGATGGCTGATGTTGAAAAATCCTCGGCTGTGGTGGTTGCTACCACGATTCTGAATGAAGGCCATTCCCCAGTAGAAGGGGAAAAGATTGAGGGATCCTGGAACAGAAGCTAATTGAGTCCTGGACAAAGCTTTACCAAACTGTTCTCCATTAGAGAGAAGTTGACAGTAGTTCTAAGTGAACTTAGATATTTAATCATGGAAGGAGGGACGGAATTTGTTATTAACTTAGAAAAGTTAAAGTGACGCCAGACCTTTGGAGTCACACTGAGTGTTTAAGGAAAAGAGTTAAGAAATTAGGTGAACGCCCACGAGCAAGACTGATGTTTAAAATCTGTGGTAAATTCCCAGGGACACGTGAAGCCGTAAGCATGACCTCTAGCATTGTAGTGATACTTTGCAGAAGATGAATGATTGGCAGGCGTTAACAGAAGGTTTACAGGAGGATTTGGCAATGCCTTTGGGTGGCCGCCGAATAGATGAAATGAAAGACTTTTCATTTAGGATTAAAATACAATGCATAAAATATTTCCTGCTAGCAATCTATGGATGGATGAAATATAAAGATTACGGTTATCATGATTAGAACGACGAGGAACAGTGGTCGTGATCGAGGTGGGAATACCGGAGTGATAATACCGGAATAATCTGTGGTGCAGCGTTGAGTGTGGAGGGAGCAACCTTTTGCTTAAATCGGCTAGGCATTTTATGTAATTCAACACGAGATCTGATCAGGGTGAAAGTTTTTTTTTTTTTTCATATAAATTGTGTGTACTCATGTCTTTCCATGTTTGAACGACATTCCCTCCAATGTTCACTTGACACCACGATGAACCGGCATGAAGAGGTAATTGGTTCACGAGCCGCTGACGGATCTGTCATGACAATTAAAGGGCCCCTATGAGTATTTAGTGTTTAACAGCTGAGAATTACAGTATATTAAATATGAAAAAGTTTTTCAGTGTCCTCTTGGCTCCGCGATGCATTCTCGCCCCGTGAGAACATGATGTGTGGCGCGAGAGAGCAGGCCGTCGGGCATTGCAACAGAGGCGGGTCTTGCGAATTGCACGGGCTGAATCTTTTGGCTACCAAATGACGGACAGCAGTTCAGCGTCAGTGACAGACCAGACTATACTCGTGTTAAGGAGGGGAAGGAGGGGGCAGAGTGACTTGTTATTTTAAGGATACCGCGAACTCAGTAAAAACCCTGTATCGTTGGTTAAAGTCTGCCATCTTTGATAGGTACGACCTAACTCATCCTCCAATCTAAAGCTTGACGCAGAATGTCTCTGTAATGCTAAAGGATGACAAATTCGGCGAATGAGAGGTTCGTAGCTAACTGGGATCGGAAGTTGAGGAAAACTGCCTCATCATCGCGGTCAACCATAAGTCTGTCACTGTAAGCGATGGAAGCAGTAGAGTAGCCGGGTTAGCCCCTTTTACCCGAACTGTTCCGCCAGCGGGCAACCCCCCCCCCCCCCCCCCCCCCCCCAACGAAAAAATTCATAATCATATTACTAAGCAACCACTAGGAGGAATGACACGAAAGAGGTATCATTTTAAAGCTTAGAACTCAACTTTTTAATGCGACCGGTCATTGCTTTCAACTCTTAATGAGTGCTGAGTTAACCTCTAAGACGGAGTGTACCGCCCACGGGCGAATCATACCTGTAAAAATATTAATAATCACGTTTTCAAAACTCCGCCTTCTTCATCACGAATAGGTGTCATTGAAGCTAGAGTCTGCATTTTACGATGAATGTAAGCACTTTGAATATATCCGAGTACTGCAAAGTTATTTACTGAAAAGTAAAATTTTTTTTTTTTTTTTTTTTTTTTTTGTTGAAACTCCACGAGACCCAAATGTAAGAAATAAACTAATGCAGCATTTATGTCACGTTTTGGCTCTTAACGTCATGAAACATGCACCGATTGTGGTAAAATGGGCATCATTATTTATGGCTGATTCTCATGATTAAAATTAGTCCAACATCGTCATAATCCTATGAAGCGATCACGATATCGATCGCGCAATTGCGACACATAACCCCCACGGCACACAGCTGCTATAGCTAAATTAAATGTAGCCATCAAGGCATTTCAGCATGAAACTTCATGAAACAGGCATAGATTGTGGAAATAGCACATCATTACTTACAGTTGATGCTCCCGATTGAAATGACGCCAAGATCAATGGATTCCCACGTGTGGATCACGTGCTACTCCGCGTGAAAGTGCGATTTTAAAATACCCACTAGGGGGAGACGTTGATTCCAAATGCTCCAACTTTTGATACTTCATGGGATCACCACAAATTAGATATCCAGATGCAGGTATGAAATGAGAAAGCTTTTTTTTTTTTTT
This sequence comes from Opsariichthys bidens, assembly GCA_037194245.1. Lineage (NCBI taxonomy): Eukaryota > Metazoa > Chordata > Actinopteri > Cypriniformes > Xenocyprididae > Opsariichthys > Opsariichthys bidens. The sequence goes on along the minus strand of CM074283.1, from coordinate 2,314,641 downwards.
TTTTTTTTTAATAAGTTCCTTCAAGCTATAGCAAGGAGAGTCAAAAGGTGGGTATCGTTTGAGAGTTATGAGTCTTTACTTTTGTGTGTCACTCAGAAAAGAACTCTGAAAATACCCTAAGGTTTTAAGGGGTTAATGACCTTACCTAGGATAAGAGATCTGAGTTGGGGTGACATCATAACTGCAGCAGGTGTGACAAAACACCTACCGAACTCTTGAACTGATACGGCCGTGGAGTGACTAAGATTTGACGTTGCAGTTGTAGCAGGACGTCTAGAAATGGCGTCTGGATTGTGTGATGAGAATTTAGAAGGGTAGATGAGGTCGAAGCCACACGCTGTTGATTGCTTGATCCGAGAGGAGTAGGGAAAATCTTTTTGTTTAATGCAATTTACGAAGAATGAATACTATAAATCCAACGGTGCGATTCTCTGAGCTGTGCGCGAACTAGCATGGCGGCGTGTGGAGCTTATCTAACGCGATCATTATAAGTGATTAAACAGCGAAACACGTCCACTTGCGCGTATTTGACGATCAGAATGACATATGTGTCCAGCTATAGACCTCAATTTGTTAATATTTAATGGAAAATGAATAATCAGATCATTAGTCATACGGCGCTGTTTTGCTGCCGTGTGTCACATAACGAGCACTGTAAAACAATAGAGTAACACATTCTGAAAGACGGTAGCTTTGAAAAAACTCGCGCTGAGCGTTCAGCCGGAATATTTTAAACTTACGTGCGAAAGGGTTAGCTGGCTCTGAAAGGCATTGAACAACTTTCATGAGCTGTGAATTTACATCCTCCTGTTCAGATATCCATGCAGCAGCGGCACTGAATGCGTGTACTGCAAACACGCGGAAGAGGATATGCAGGACAATATTTTCGTCGGAATCTGAATAATCACAAGCAGCGAGATTATTCAGGGACGAGGTTGGGTTTGCAACTGAATGCTAGCAATTAGGTTTCACGTCGGCATCTGCGAACTCAGACATGTGTGAGTACCGATCTTATATACTATGAGTGTTGGATGATGATTGGTTAGGTCTAGATTAGTTGTGACATACATTTGAGTCTTCCCGACAGAACTTGCGCTAGAGCTTCATATCACATTACGTTTTCACACAAAGATAGAAGTCGGCTTACATTAGCTGTAAACACCAAATTACTTACAGTTTCAAAAACATTATGATCTTTACAGAGATGAAGGTACATTCAGTGTCAACAAAAACGACAAACTATACCTCACATTATAGTACGAATAATATTGCCTACTATATTTAAAATAAAGAGCAACATTTCTCATTACAGGATTTTATAATACACAGGCATGAAAACGGGTCAGGGGTGAAAAAGGTCAGAAGGATATTACTCCTCTAGGGGGGTCCGGGGTCATGTTCCCCCGCAAGAAAAATTTAAATATTCCATATTTTAAAGCATCAATCTGATGCATTTTGAGATGCTTTTTTGCCAACCTGGGGAGAGCTGGAGAAACTTAACTTCAGCCATGAGTCAAAAATTATTATGGCCTCCTTACTAAGTATTATGCGAGCCATTTCATGCCAGCCCGTCACTGGGTCTAACATTTACAGTATATGAGGCACAATGTGGAAGGGGCACCACAAATGGCTTAATGCATCACCCCCACAAGAGATGGTGGACATGCTGTAACTGAACTCTTCCATCATGATTGACAGCCAATACAATGTTATGTAATTCAGAAATCACAGCACTTTCATAATCACTAAGCCATAGCGATTTCAAATTTATTAAGATTTATTGTTCAGCATTACTTAAGCATTTTATAATTTGCATGGCTTGTTGATGTCTTCCTCTTATCTGAGGAAACATAAATGACGGAGTATTTTAAGATAATCCTTGCGATCCGTGTGATCATCGAATCCAGAGGATTAAGTTAACTCAAAACAATATTTCACCTTTCCACATCGAACCCAGGCCGTTTACCTTCAGGAGTCAGAAGTACCGCGATTACTGTCGCCTACTGTTCGTCAGTCAAAAGGCGGGAGTGGAAGGGGGATCGAGCGGGAATCTTTATTGGTGTCATTTTTCAGTCTCTTTTTAATGATAGGCTTTACGCATCTGTCAATCATCCCTCACTTGCTATTTGGTGGAAGAACCTAGTTCGCAATTCACTGAATCGCAGTTCACTGGATATGAATCCCCCCCCCCCCCCCTACACGATTCACGTAGGTCACCTACTTTGGTTTCAAAACGGCGAATTTCGCCGAAAGGTGAGGGATTTTCATGACTGCTAGTCAGCATGAGTTAAAATGAACAAAATTCATTATTAGTTCATGTTAAATTTCAACATGACGAAGTGGGGTATAGAAATGCAGACTTCAATTATAAACTCAGGAACCCACAAATTCACAAATGAGAACCGACAAGGACTGAGGGAGAACACCGGGCTTAAATACAAGGAACACAGGGGAGGATGTCCGGAGGACGCCCACTTGTTCACTCATTCACTAACCCCTATATAGTGCATGACAGTTGAGCGCACTATATCAGCAAAGAGTGAACGAAAATGAGTGAGCGAATTCAGACGCTGACGTTAATAGCACGCGCCAGACAGTCATTAACATTTCCTATACCCGTCTGTAATATGTGCTGTTTAGCTTAATGAATTGAATATTACTGTTCATTTGTCATGTTTATTGAGAATAAAAACACCTGTGTCATGCTATTCAGTAAATTTATATTTAAAAATAACAGAACAGAAACACTACACTGTCACATTTGTTTATAAAAAATATAATAGTAAATAAATGCAATATAAACAACAGTATACAATGTACAACAGTTCACTAACATATGAGAAAAATCCACCAAATTATCATATGATAATAAGTATATATATTATGATATAAATCTGTATCATTTTGCTTCAAAATATCTTTACAAAAATGTTTTAATTGATAAAAAATTACACTTACATTTGTAGAAGTTGCCGCTTCCCGTATTGCCGTCCGCCATATTTATTTTTCTTTCGCGCTCGATCGTCTTATCGCGTTGGATTTTGGGTAACGGCGCTTTAACGAGTGTACATCGAACGTACACTCAAAATCAGAGAGGATTGTGGGTAAAAGTAGTGAACGAATGTAGGGAATGAAGTCGTTCACTCAGAATTCGGACAGCACTACAAAATGGCCTACACCCGATATAGTGCACTATATAGTGGATAGGGAGCAGTTTCAATGTAGGCAAAGGTCTAACAAAAATAAAATCAGCATAAATAGTCAAGAATGCGATTTTCTAGGGGTTTTTTTGGTTCGTTCCAACGGTCAGACATGTATTTATCATTGAGTCCAGAGAAATTTAAGGTTTTGATTATTAAGATTATCTACTTTTTAAAAAACATAATGCATAATGCTAGTAGCCCTGAGTTTATTAATCACATTCTTCCACTTGAGTAAACTTAGAAGGAACTATCTACACACCTCAGCCTACTGCATGCAAAATTACTACAGTGGTGTGACAATACATGTTAATTTAAACATTTCAATTGTATTGGTTTATTAAATATGATACACAAAGCAATTTGCTGGTGGAAGAAAATCACACATTTCAGAGGAACGTTTATCATTGACGTCTCTGTTTGTCATTTGGGAATCTACAAACAGATTCAGAGTATTTTATTTAATGCCATGTCAGCAATCAAAGCTGTTTTCATGGCAAAATTTAAATTACAAAAACACAAATATCATATAAATAAAATAAAAACAAAACAAATATAAACAGCAAGTCATATTATACAATTTTTTTTAATTAACATGATAAAAAATCCAAAACCTTTTCAGGCATAATCTCATTAAATATGTGAAGTAACTTCATAAAAGAGCATCTGCTTGTGTTCAGTCCAGGATAATCTAATTAAATATGTTTGACAGATAAGGGAATCTTACGAAACATATATAAAGTTGAGTCTTTAAGTAAAAAAGCATGGGTCAATTTTTAATGTCCTAATGAAGAGCTTCGGAATCTACAAACAAAACAAATCCATAAATCCAGAGTATTTAGTGTATTTCCAGGGACACGGAGCAGAGTAAAGCTGGCTGAAAAGGTTTGTTCCCGGTTTTTTGTTGTTGTAAACAGTTTCTGTTTTTCCCATCACGTCGTATGTCATCAGATACAATCGGGGTAAACAGCCAGAACTAGTGTGTTTGGTTAAACTTGTTAATTTGTTTTAACTTAAGATGAGTCTCCGTTAGCCCAGAATGCTTTCTGGAAATAGACGGAGACTGAACTCGGACACAGAAACTATTGAATAGAGACCAAATCAACTGTCCACATTTCCAACATCTTACGATCACATTGCATTGATATAAATACATTCTGTTCATTGTCGGTTTTCCAACTGTCAAAAACTAATGGGTAACTAGCATGGATTAGCTGCGGTCGTTAACCAAACACTGAAACAAACCAACGCAACCAGAAATATCATTTCGTAACATTCAATATCATCAAACACATTCTCACTTGTGAAATAATCCCTCGCTGTCTGGTTTTAAGATTTCTTTCGTTTGTGTTCTTCAGACTTTATTTTGTAGTAAGTAATGAAAATGCTTTGGGGAAATGTATCGGCAGTGAAAGTATACATTTTATTCAAGAAAAGTAGTGGAGTAAAAATAAAAGTTGACAGAAATATAAATACTAAGTAAGTACAGATTTTCCCCAAAAAATACTCAAGTACTGTAACGAAGTATTATTGCTTCGTTACATTACACCTCTGTTCATACATATATATGTTTATATATATATATATGTATATGAATGATTTTTCACCGCATGAGAAAATGGATGAGAGCGTGAAAGCCTCGCGCTGTGACGTCACGTGGCATTCGAACAGGCAGTGACGTCACAGAGCAGTCGCTAGATGAAGAACACAGGACGCGTTCGACAGTGTTTGTCGCTCTTCACGGCTTTCTTTACTCTCTCAGTAGTTTGCGCCAGTCTTTACTCACGTTTAGCAGCGAGCACACGTCTGTTGTTCACTGGCAGCTGTCAAGTGGAGAGATTCCGCCTGAATTTGTCACCACTGCAGAGTTGATAGTGGAGACGATGACGGACAGTCCAACAGGAGAGATGGAGGAGAAAAAAAGGTAGGATTTATACGTTTATTAACCCCTTTTAACTTGATTTCTCAGTGTGAAAACAAACATCAGTCAAGAGAAGGAGACAAATGTTCTGTAGTCCTCATTGTAGTAATTTAATGGAGTCTAAACATTACAAATATGGCAAAATATGAGAAATACAGAAACACTGTTTGCTATAATTCTCCAAAAGTATGCGTGACCGCTCATAAGTTTCATACCCTTGCAGAATATCCAACAACTTAATAATTTTAACAAAATAACAAGAGGGATCATAAAAATTGCATCTTGTTTGTATTTAGTACTATCCCGAATAAGCTATTTCACATAACAGATGTTTACTCCCCAAGACAAAATGACTGAATTGATCAAAATTGCCCCATTCTAAAATGTACACGAATGAATCGTAACTGTCATGACCTGAAGATCCACCACTGTTTTCATATATTCATAGTTGTTTGTGAATCCCTTGTAAATGTTAAAAAAAAAAAAAAAAAAATCTCACATTTCAAACTTTTTTCCTCAGAATTACAAGATTTAAACTCAAATGTTTTATAAAGTCAGAATTTGGAGATAGGAACTCACAATTGCTAGTTATAAGGTCAGAATTCACTGATTAAAAACTTGCAATTCTGACTTTTCTCAAATTGAGAGTGGATTATGAGGATGTCCATTTTTATACTCAAGCAGACAATTTCATGTTACTCACACATACATTGATGCAGTATTTATTTTGCTTATTGTTGTGAAAAAAGTACTGATTGGGTAATGAAAAGGTTAATGTTGAAGCTATATTTATTGTTCAAAAGAGACCGTATAAAATAGTACTGCAAATGTAACGGAAGATTTAAAATAAACACACAACTCTTTTAGATAAAAACATACATTTTGACAAAAAAACAGGTCATCTTTTTTATGTCCTATAATAAGAATTAAATTTTTCATTGGCTCCTAGCGGTGAAAGTTAAAGGGTTAAAGAGAGTTTTTGCTATCTGACTAATCTTTGTAATGTTTTTCTGCAGGTCCTTCCTGAGATCTTGGCTGAGTGTTTGACTCATTTTGGGGGAAAAAAAACAAAAGAACATTGAGAAGTGCAGGAATATGAATTCCTTAAATGTAATAGTTTTTTTCTTTAATGAATTTATCAGATAAAAGCCACATTTGATCTGTGGTCAGACATTTTTCTAATGGTTTGCTGTTCATTTTTCTTTGTTTTAGAAACACCTGCAAAAGGGAGGTGGTAGTCGTGGCCTAGTGGTGAGGGAGTCGGGCTTGTAATCTGAAGGTTGCTGGTTCGATTCCCACGCCGGCAGGAATTGAAAGTGGGGATTGTGAATAAACAGCACTCTCTCCACCTTCGATACCACGACTAAAGTGCCCTTGAGCAAGACACCTGACCCCTAATTGCTTGTAAGTCGCTTTGGATAAAAGCATCTGCTAAATGATGAAAAATGGAAAAATTAAAAATATGAGCTGCGACCTGGATTATTTCCGGATCCTCTATTCTTGGTGTTTATGGTTTGCTCCGGTTTCCTGTTTTAAAAACCTCTTGCTTTGGGTGGATTTTGTTCTGTGATGTTATTCTTTTCTTTGTAATACGCTGTATTGTAAGATCGTACTCTGCTAAACTATGATTCACTTCACTGTTAGTTTTAGTTTTTCTCTCTCTAATTGGTTCCTCACCTGATCTGCTCAGGTGTGTTTAGTCACAACCTCTTCCAGGAACATGAAGTTCAATGTAAAATCTGCTAATTATTCACAGGAACTAGCAGCATAAAGCAGCTCCACATCAGGACAGTTTTGCTAGTGAATCATTCTGCTGTAATCTGTGCTAATTGAACTGAAGTTTCTAATCAATATTTGTTGTTTGCAGAAAAACACACAAAAGCGAGGAAGGTCCCTGCTGTCCTCCGGACGATGTGGAAGACCATAAAACACTCCATCCAAAGCCCTAAAAGCAAAGTGTGTCCTGTTGTGCCTGAGCAGGACCCATCACAGGTTCATCCAGACACATCTGGAGTCGAGCCGACAGAGACGCTCGAGTCCGAGCCGACGGACGGTGAGTCTCCAGTTATTACCACTTTCATTCATGTCTATTTCAGCCTGATGTTCTGGTGTTAGTTTTAGTTTTTCTCTCTATTCTTCTGTTGGTTCCTCACATGATCTGCTGCTGGAGTTCAGTCTCATGATGTACATTAACATGCTGTTGTTTGTTTCCTTTTTAAAGATTTTCTGGCTAAACTGACTATGACCCCTGGTTTAGAAAGCTTTTTCCGGCAATGTGAAGTAGGACAGAGACTGTCTTGGGAAAGGGAGAATGACCGTTACTATAAAGGAACTAGAAAATCGGATGGTGTAACAGTAAGTAGCTCTTTCTGCATAAACCAAACTTTCTGAACTTTTCTTTTTTTTTGATCAAAAAAAATAAAGAAACATTCTTCAAATTCACAACATTCACAAATGTAAAAATCTGTTGTTGTTTTTTTTAGGTGAAATTTCCATCAAATTTAGTAAGCCTCGACCAGATCCTGATGGTGAGTTCACTTCATTTTTCATCAAAATCTCTATTAAGAATTGTTTTTATTAAATTCTGTATGTAGATGTATGAGATATTACTGAATTCAAAGCCTAGAAATATCAGTTGTAAAGTAGATGTAAATTTCATTGCTTTCATCTTTAATTATTTGAAATTAGTTAGGAATCAACTAACCTTTTGTCATTCTCTTTTTCTTTAGGTGTTTATACATTTTACAGGGTCATTTAATCATTTAGCAGACGCTTTTTTCAAACAAACAAGCGATTCTGCAAAACCCTCCACTGGTATCCCAACACAAATGTTTGAAAACAAAAATTTGAAATTGAAGAGCATTAACAAATATGTTTTTATGTCACAAACACAATGCCTGGCATTCGTTTGTGAATCGCTTCCTGTGCGTTTGTGAATCGCTTTCTGTGCATTTGTGGATCACCACGCATATTTGCGAATCGCTTTCTGCGCATTTGTGGCTCGCTGAACACATTTGTGGAAATCGGCATTTCTAGCATCAAGGCGTGCACGTGCACTCCACCCACTGTCTAACGCAGGCCAATCAGGTAACTTTACATCTCGTTACATTATAGAAATAGCGCTTTACATCTCGTTATAAAATAGAAATGGCAATTTACATATCATTACATTATAGAAAGAGCACTTTACAGCTCGTTATAGAATAGAAATAGCGCTTTACTAGGGGTGTGACGAGACCCCTATCCCACGAGACGAGACGAGACACGAGATTGGGTTCACGAGACGAGATTTTTATAGTATTTTTAAGAAATCCTCAATGAAACGTATGAAGGGAAAATAGTCTTTTATTCAACTGAAAATCATAAAATGCTAAAATGTTGGTGCATTTTGAAATCAACTTGTAATGCATGTCATTTTACTTCTATTTTAAGGAATTATTTGCAGTAAAATAACATGCAAACACTGCTAAACAAAATCAAACCAATTGTTTTCTGCCCTGTATAATTTCACATGAGAAATCTCACTGAACTTCTTTCAACAGATTGAGCATAAATTAAACAGTATAAATAAAATAAACTAAATTTATACTGTAATAAAAAATTCAAATAACACTTTAAGTGTCACTTTAACTGCAGTACAAAGTTGACCATTTCCCAGTCACTACTGATTGTGTGGGCCGAGAAGTCCAACCGTCAGCAGTGATAGCGATGCTTTCTGCCTCTTTAGGTGCCGTTCACACATCGCGCCTAATAAAGTGTGTAAAGCGCGGCCGCGTCGCTTCCTCCTTCTTTTGCAAGCGTCCGGGAGCTCGCGCTTCTGTAGCGTCTGTCGTTGCTATGCAACCATGAACTGTGCTCTCCACGACCACGAGGAAGGCGCGCCAGGAAAAAATGAGCGCGCCGCACCGCATACGCTTCCATTTTGCGCGAATGAAAATGCGCGCGATATGTGAACGCCCCCTTAGAGTCTGTACAACCTTGGCCGAGGTGAACAGCATAGTTTTCTTACAATGTTTACATATTGTTTGTGTCTTGTGTTTTATTCTTTCTCCGTTTATTATTTCTACTGGAAAACCAAAATGTTTCCACACAAACGATTTGAAAGTGGCGGGGGCGTCTTCAATAATGATTTCACCCTCACACTGATGATAGCACGACGAGACAACTTTTCACCTCGACGAGAAATCTCGTCACGTTTTAGTCTCGCGAGATCTCGTGGTACGAGATCTCGTCACACCCCTACGCTTTACATCTTGTGATGTACTACGATTGTCATGTTGCACTGACCGTTACCTGATTGGCTTGAGTAGACGGTGGGTGGAGTCCACCAAAATTATTATAGTTTTACTTTCGTCTTAGTTTGTTCTACCTTTTTTTAGTCAGTTGTTTTCGTCTTAGTTTGTTCCACCTTTTTTTAGTCAGTCGTTTTTGTCCTAGTTTACTTTGTTCCACCTTTTTTTAGTCAGTCGTTTTCGTTTACTTTGTTCCACTTTTTTTTAGTCAGTCGTTTTAGTCTTAGTTTGTTCCAACTTTTTTTATTCAGTCGTTTTAGTCTTAGTTTGTTGCAACTTTTTTTTTAGTCAGTCGTTTTAGTCTTAGTTTGTTCCACCTTTTTTTAGTCAGTCGTTTTCGTCTTCGTTTAATTTGGTCCACTTATCTGTAGATTTATCTGCATGTCTTAATGCTAGAAATGTTTTGAGATCCACAGATGTGCGAGGTGAGCCTCGAGTGCACAAGAAGTGATTCACGAATGTGTGCAGCAATCCTCAATGCACAAGAAGCCATTCACAAACACACAGGAAGCGATTCACTAATTAATGCCAAGCAAAGTTGTGACATAAAACATATTTGATAATCTCTTTACATTTTATCAGTGGATCATATTAAAAAAAAAAAAAAATAATAATAGAGCAATTATGAGCTCATACTCAGGGCCTGATGATGGTCCTGCATCCGGCCTCCGTACACTCGGCAGCAAGATCCGCATACTTCTGCCTCTTCTTTAACTTCTGCCACAGCTTTAATGGCCAGTCTGTCAGCAACTAAGAAAAGCCTGAGAAAAATTCAGATGACAGACAAAGATGAAAAAAGATGAGATTCAGACATGGATGTTGTGACGAGCAGGGCGGGCGACAGCCGTGAGGGAACGGCGCGGGAACGGGTCTCGTATCTCTCACGGAGGAGGTCCAGAAGCATAAAAGAGCCCTTTTACTTTGGTTTTATTGTTTGTTTATTTTATTAAACAAACTTATTATTATTATTATATTAAACTTATATTATTATTATTGATTATTATTGTTTGTTTTATATTATTAAAAGTTATTAAAGTTCGCAGGTTCCCGCCTCCTCCTTCACGTTCTTATGAACTGCATTACAGATGTTTTTTTACTGAACATCCTGAAGTTCTCAGTTGAAAAAAAACTTGTTAGAAACAACAAAATGGCCAGCGCGTCCCTCAAAGCTGTGCTCGTGTTCTGTTTCTCTGTCGTCTCTACGCATGATAAAAAAAGAAACTTTAGAGAAAATATTTATCCATTCATTTATTAATTATGTTTTAATCTTGGAAGTGTCAAATGTGTGAATTCATTTACAATAATTGCTTCTTTTTCCATGTCTCCTCAATCAAACACTCCTGATTAAGGTTCAGCTCATTAGTAGAGACTCAAAGATCTGAAATGTGTGTGTCAGGCAGAGCAGAAGTGTAAATGTGCAGTGATGGTGGTTCTCCAGGAATGTGTTTGGGAACCGCTGCTGCAATAATATGTCAAAGATAACACTTTACAATAAGGTTCACTAGGCAGCATGAGTTAAAATGAACAAAATTCATTATTAGTTCATGTTAAATTTCAACATTTGCTTAATTTTAATTTAATTCAGCTAATTAAAGCGAGTGTTTTCTTGACCAAAGAAACTCTTAAAATGTGTTTCTTGTTGTGACGAGCAGTGAGGGAACGGCGCGAGGCTGGTGACGCGAGTAATAATGAGCATCAGCTTTGCGGTGCACCGGTCTCGTATCTCTCACGGAGGAGCTCCGGAAGCATAAAAGAGGACATATTGAATAAAGCAGACAGATATATAACTACTTGTCACTGTTATCAGCTGGAGTGCCCGTAATGGCCGCTAGAGGGCACTCCACCCTGAACCATTGCCTCGCCATCGGACTCAGTTTCCCACAATGCATCGCACATGCACACTACATGTCCCAGAAGCCCCGTACCTAGTCACTGATCGCCTCAACCAGCTGCAGCTCATTATCCGGACTATTTAAGAGACATTCAGCCTTGCACACATCGTGAGGTCTTGATTTGCTCAAGTGAGCAGTTCTGAGCGTTTATTTGAGGTCCTGTTTTTGTTCCTGTCTGTTTTACGTTGTTTGATTCCTGCTGCTTGTCCCGATCTTTGCTTGTTGTACTGGACTGTGAATGTTATCTGCTCGACCTGACCCCTTTGCCTGTCTTACGATCATGATTCTGCCTATCCTCTGCCATACCTGTTTGCTGTGCTTTGACCATTGCCTTTGTGACTACACCTGTTTAAATAAAGCCTACGATTGGATCCCTCTCCGCTGACTCATCATAACACTATTATAGCTAGCATAAATTATTCACATTGAATTAATGAAGCTTCTGCAACCATTTTGTTTCCCTGGGAATTAAACTGAAAAACAATCACCCGACTATTAATGATCAAGCTTGTAATATTAGATGTAGTATGTAGTAGCAATATTCGTCCCCACTAGTGCGAGTTGTTTTTTATGTAAAAGAATAAATAAATACAAAATAACCGTATTTCTGCATATGCAGATTCGGGACCTGCAAGAAGTGAAATCATATCAATCTTTGTACGACTGAAGTGGCGGAACGATGATGATGACGTTCATTATAATATATTTCTGCGTGGAATGCATAAGCATTTTCCATCTGTTACGTCCAAGGACATATTCAATGTGTGTTATAATTGTGTGGCTGGGTGTTGGGTGTTCTTTTTTTTCCCACCCTCTCCCGTCGAGACAGGTGTGCCAATCAGCGGTGTCCAAGTGACCCTTCCCAAACAGTCTGATTGACAGGCCCGAATCTACCGTTTTGTCCGACAAAGCAGTCAGGGGAGTTAGTAGATTAACGTTGGTGAACTTGAACTTGAAAAATTGTGTGTACTCACGTCTTTCCACACTTGAAACAACATTCCTTCTGATGTTCATTCATGTTTATTTGATGCTATAAATGAACTAGTATGAAGAGATGATCGGTTCTCGAGCCGCTTGAAGGAGCTCCAGCTATCTGTCACGACACATTAAAGACACACTAGACACTATTTATTAATTAAACTTCTTAAAAAAATTACAATATTTTCAATATGAAACAGTTTCATACGTTGTCAGTGTCCTCTTTGCGCCGCAATGTATTTTTCACTGCGTGAGAACATGATGTGTGGCGTGAGAGCGCACGGGTTGTCGGACATAGCAACAGGGGGCGGGTTTTGCGAAGGATCAATTGTTCAATCTCGTGATGTCTGAGGTGACTGGATAGCGACGGGACGTTTACGTTTTACTAAATTAAGGAACTGAAGGGGGAAAGTGTCATTTTTTGTACATCTTTTTTCTCCTGGTTTGTGGCAGACAGGGAGAGAGGAAAGTTTACTGTATTCTATTTACGGTTTGTCTTCTAGGTCATTTATAAATCTCTCTGGGTTAGTTAGTTTGGTATTATTTGTTATTTCGGCTTAGCTCTCCTCTGAAGTCTTTGTTCCTTATGTTTGTTAATTGCTCTGATGATAGTATGGTTTCTGTTATGATTGCTTTCAAATTAAAAAAAGATATTAATTTGAATTGGTGTTTGTGTTGACTCTGGGACGGGAGGGTGGATTGCCCAATGCAAACTCGTGGTATAGATACACGGTAGCAAGAGACTGGGTTGCACACACACACACACACACTGAGGATGAGTTATTGCACTGCTTCGTCACCGTGTGTGTGTGTGTGTGTGTGTGTAGATAGTGTTGTTAGTGTACCGTGCGTTCAGTACCAGCTCCAGTCATTATGTGCTGCTCAGTAAACCGCAGACGATGTCACTTTGTGGGTGGAGCATCTGAGAGTCTGGACCAATCAGTCCAAACAAACCTTCCTAAGGGAACAGATCAATGGCAGGTAACACACACACACACACACACATTTCTGTACAGGCACACACATACGCACAGACACACATTCTACATTAATTTGGAGTTTAAATGTGAAATTATTACAATAAAAATTTTAAAAACTTTAAATGTTAGGTGCGATTAATCACGATTTATGGCAGAACAATGTGCGAATAATTAGTAGCGATTGACGATTAAATATGCATAAGCAGTAAGATATCGTTTGCCGACGTTTCCTTTGGAAAACTACTAGTGAAAATCCTGGTGTGGACGGAGAGCGTTTAGAAAGGGAAACGTAGCCTGATGAAAAGCACAGTGAGGAGTGTCGTGACTGACTTCTCAAAGGTCGTGTGTGTTGACCTCTAGGATGATGTCACTGCGGTAAAAGTACAAGTAAATGCAAAATACAAAAGAAGCATAAAATATTAGTAAAAATTGTTCTATACCCAGTTTGAGCAGCAAGATTGTTTTAACTCTTTCTTGTTTGGTTTGCTCTGAATTAAAAAAAAATGGCAAAATGTTTATTGCAAGTTTTAAATATAAAAAATACTAATATATTAAATATACCTTGATTATTCACGTTAATTCATAGTGCATTATAATTAATGTAAGAAATAAAAAATGTAAATATTGAAATTAACAATGAACAATGCTTTCATTAACCTTTAATGTCACCAAATGAACTCTATTATAAGTGTTTCCATTTCACATAAATCCAAACAATCGTGCTTAAAAATGGCCATATTTCAAACAAGGGCATATTATATGTTTACTTTCACTCGTTATTGGCTTCTATCTTAGAGCACTTGATGAAATATGTGTTAAAGTGCGATAAAAAAACTGAAATCGAACACATTTCTGATTTATGTTTCTGTCGACTGCAGTATTAGGATACAATTTAAATATGCATCTTCGCTGGATAAAGAATGCAAAAAATCTTACAAATGGATATAAACTAATGCAAATAGAGGGTAACAATCGTGACATTATACAGTTGGTGTTTTTGTCACATTGTTTTTGACTGCTTGAGGTAACGTTACTACTAATGTTAGCTCCTCTCAGCCTCGACGGCAAACACACTGCTGTTCTCCACTAATGCAGCGTCTAGACAACAAACTAATTACTTTAGTAATATGAAAACATATACTGTAGTGTACTGTATAACATTCCGCTTTTGTTGTCTGTTTTAAATCCATTTTTGAAGTGTCCCGTTCTGTGATTGGGAAGCTTCTTAAAAATAATTTTTCCCTCAAGCAAACCCCGCGGCTTCATACCTGCATCCATGTTAGCACGTCACGTTTGACGTGGTAATTTCACAACAGGCATACACACAGGTTCGAAGACTCGTTCTCGCCCCCTACAGTGCAATTCAGCTAGGTATACATCCGCGCTAAAATATCAAGGTGAAAGTCATCATAGCTTGCGTAGTATAGACCCAGCTCCCAACCCAACTTTGAGAATAGATTAACGTATATTTTTTTATCTTACGGATATTTTTTTTATCGCCGATAAGAGTCTCGCGTTAACGCCGATAACGGCCCACCACTAATATATATATATGTTACAAGGCCCACCTCAAAAAAAACAAACATTCAAAACTCAGGTTCATGAAATAAATCCCCAAAGTTTATTGATGGCTTACATAATTAAGCAGGACACACACATGTAAGACAAGCAAGAGTTGAGCATCAAACCATACCAAAGGAAAGCAAAATACATCACAAAAAAGCATTCAATCAATTAATACCAAAATAAACCTTGTGAAATCACGCAATTCATAAACAAATCAGGTGCAAAAATAACTCAACTCTGCTTACATACTAAGCTGATGGTCCGCTTACAAAGTACACAAACAATGGGGGAAACAAACAAAATACAAACAAACGAAAGAAAACAAAAAAAAACCCTAGTCCGCCCAACCTGCCATTTCTTATTTAATTACCCATTAAAGTACCTGGGCGGACTAGAAAACATAACCAAACCTAAACACTCAAACCAAATAAAGGGAAACTCGAAAATAACAAGAGCAACAAATGGGCTCCGTACCACTATCAGAGATCCAAAAGACGGCACGTGCACCTCGCGAATAACGGAATACGCTCCACAGGACTATCTCCGTGATCCCAGAGCATCCACATGAACCTCTTGCGCCCCAAACAACAAGAGTACCAAATGTATTTCTGCCGGCCAGAAACAAACGCACTTACTCTTCTCGTTCCTACCGCTGATCTTTATATGTAGGCAACCACACCCCCTTCTCCCTAGGTGTCGTCTGCCACATTCCACCCCCTCCAAATGCATCGGCGACCCGACGATGTAAAAAAAAAAATTACTCAAACAACATGGTCATCTTCCACTGCTGATCTTGGCAAGTGGTAGGGATTAGAATGTTGACCTGCGGTCCTTCTAGAGGATCTCCGAGGACCTTCCTCTACTAACTGAGAACCCCAGATGGTTTCAGTCACCTCACCTTGATCCTCATCTACTAAGGGTCCAACATATTCAGGGGCTGGGATAATATCCTCAGAGGACTCAGCACACAATGACCCCAAAGGATAAGATTCCACCTCGTCTCCTTCTACAACTTCTCCCTGTGCATCAGCCCCAGGTATCTCATCACCACCACCTGTGACAATAGGTACACTTCTAAGCTCGGTTCTATGTACATGCCGTACTGGGCCATCCTGATCCACTGGAACAATAGCGTAAGGAGCCCCCCTTTCCTTAGGCTGCTGCACTACTCTAAACAAAGTAGGGTCCCACATATCCTGAATCTTATTACGACCTTTCACCGCACGATTTCGGGTAAAAACGAGAACACCTTCCTCAATACCTGTATCCGTAATTTTAGACTCAAGATTCTGATCTCGGTGTTGCCTCCTCGACTCCAATCGCCGCCTCACATGATCATAGGCCCCCTCCAATAACTCCTGGTGTCCTTTCACCCATTCTTCTACAGAACTCTCACCTTCCTCCCCTGCCTCAACACCCAACACAAAATCAATAGGTAAACGAGGCTCTCGTCCAAACATCAAATAATAAGGAGTCCTACCAGTTGACTGATGAACTGTCGTATTATACGCATAAACTAACTGCGAAAGGTATCGTGGCCAACGCTTCTTCTGGTCAGGGGATAGAGTACGCAACAAGTCATGTAGTGTACGGTTAAACCGTTCACACTGACCATTGCCCTGTGGATGGTATGGTGTAGTGCGACTCTTCTGTATATTATAAAGCTTACAGAGTTGCTGTATTAGGCTACTCTCAAAGTTTCTCCCCTGATCTGAATGTATCCTATTAGGGGGACCAAACAAATTAAACCAGTGTTTCACCAACACCTCTGCTACTGTACTAGCTCGCTGGTCTTTTGTGGGGATAGCTTGGGTATATTTAGAGAAAACATCTGTCAATACCAATACATTTTCTCTACCATCTGAGGCTGGCTCCAACACTGTAAAATCTATAGCCACTACCTCATGTGGACGACTAGCCTGAATGCTACCCATAAAGGGCCTAACCTTAGGTTGTATGGCCTTGGCCAGAACACACCTTCCACACTCATGACACCACTTTTCTACATCTTTTGCCATACATGGCCAATAACAGCGCGATCGTATCAGATGTAAAGTACGTTCCACGCCTTGATGTCCATGGTTGTCATGAAGACTGGACAGAACATTCCGCTGCAAACATTGAGGCAGAACTAACTGAAAGATCTCCTTGCCTCCGTCTGGAGCATAAATACAGCGATACAATACAGAATCTTTCTCCTTGAGCCGCTCCCACTGTCGAACAAGCTCCTTAGTGCCTACCCCAAACTTAGCTCTATCCTTTGGGCCTGGAAATTTACCTTCCCTCCAGTGAACCAAAAAGGGCCCAATAACTGGGTCCTGTCTCTGCAATAATGCAAGATCTACTCCTGAACAACCTGGAAGAGTAACAATCTCAGACTGAACGCACAAAGGTAAGCTCCCTGCAGTACTTCCTCCCTTGGAAGCTTCACCTAGCTGAGGCTCAACATACTGACGGGACAACGCATCTGCGTTCCCATTACGAGACCCTGGGCGGTACTTCAAGGTCAGATTGAAGGCAGCCAACTGGGCCGCCCACCTCTGCTCCACTGCACCAAGTTTGGCTGTATCCAGATATCGCAATGGGTTATTATCAGTATACACAGTACAGGACGTACCCAACAAATATTCCCTGAATTTCTCAGAGACTGCCCACTTAAGGGCAAGAAACTCAAGCTTCATAGAACTATAGTTCTGCATGTTTTTCTCAGATGGCCTAAGCCCCCTACTAGCAAAAGCAACTGGTCTTAACTTGCCTTCATACTCTTGTGACAGCACAGCTCCAAGGCCTGAATGGCTGGCATCTATTTCTAAAACAAACGGCTTCTGAAAATCAGCATAAGCCAAAACTGGAGCCGAAATCAAAGCTTGCTTCAACTTAAGGAAAGAATCCCCACACTCCACATTCCAATATGAGGCAAGAGGCTTCCTTGGAGTCTTACCCCTTTTTCCTGCTACATTTAACTGAGCCACTACCCGATGCAGTGGTGCTGCCATTTGTGCAAAACCTGCAATGAACCTACGATAATAACTAGCAAATCCAAGAAATGATCTTAATTCCGCCAAATTACTTGGAATTCTCCAATCTCGTACTGCTGCCACCTTATCTGGGTCTGTAGCAACCCCTTCCGTTGAAACAACATGACCAAGGTACCTAACCTGAGTCCGGAAAAAGTGGCACTTAGAAAGTTTAATCTTCAGCCTCTGCTTTTGAAGACGGGAAAACACCTCCTCCAACCTTTCTAAATGCTGTTGTACAGAAGAAGAAAAGACAATTAAATCATCCAAATACAACAGAACTGATTGATACCGGCAGTCTCCAAACATACGCTCCATGAGGCGCTGGAAAGTACTAGGAGCATTGCACAACCCAAATGGCATCCTATTAAATTCAAATAACCCAAATGGGGTGCAAAAAGCTGTCTTAGCCCTATCCTTTTCAGCAACCTCAACCTGACTATAACCACTGGCTAAGTCAAGCGTTGAAAACCATTTTGCCCCAGCAAGACCATCCAGGGATTCTTCAATCCGGGGCAATGGAAAAGCGTCTTTTCTGGTTTTTGAATTTAACTGCCGATAATCCACACACATTCTAAGTCCCCCATCCTTTTTCTGAACTAGTACAATTGGGGATGAATAGGGGCTACTACTTTCTCTAATTATTTGGCTATCCAACAGTTGTCTAATATGGGCTCTTACTACCTCATATTGTGAAGGGGGAATACGACGATAGGGCTGGCGAACTGGAGTCTCATCCAAAAGTGGGATCTCATGAGTTATTAAGTTTGTACACCCAACATCCAAATCAGCCTTAGCAAACAAAGAACGGTATTTCATTAATAATGCTTTGGCCTTCAACTGTTCACCCTCATTTAAACCCTCAAAAGATGGAAAACTTATCCCCTCTTCCCCCACATGCTCAGCTTGCTGACTAGTAACATAAGCCATGTGTTCATTGTCACTAAACTCCGCTGAAAGCTCAATCTGTGGGCTCTGTTCAGCAACTACCTTAGCCACACAGACAGTTGCTATAACACTACGTGGGGTCAACCAAACATCAGAATAACTAACATTTGTTACAGGTACATAAGCAATTCCTCTCTCAGATGAGATAAAAGCCGGAGATACCAACAGCCCCTCTGGCAAGTTGCCCTCCTCAAAATCTAAGGGTTCAACTAAAAATTGAAATTGTTCTTGTGAAGGAATCTTAGGACAGGTAACTGGAACCAATGTCAAAGCACCTGCGGTTACACATACAGGAGCCCCACCCCGTACTCGTACCTTATAGGATTCCAGTGAATTCAATATAACTTCCTCAACCTGGCAATGTCTCAAGGCTTGTCTCCATCCTGGAGCTGAATCCTGCACAGAAGGAATATCAAACAGACTAGATCCATGCTGTTGAAACAACTCCTGATAAAATCCTTTAATGACATTCATACCTACGACCCCAGGGGTTTTAATTTTTTTCAACTGCATTTGGGGATCACTGGGATCTTTCACTACCAAAATACCCATAGATGGCATACAATTACTGAAGAGTGTAATATCCAGCTCTAAATAGCCCAAATAGGGCAATTCTAGACCATTTCCTGCTCTAAGATCTAACCATGAGCAGTCCTGCAGTGAAACATTTTCAAGATGAGCAAAATATTTATTATAGCAACTTTCAGTTATAGTAGTGACCATTGAACCTGTATCCAATAGTGAAGAGACTACCACATCCCCAAACTTTACATCTATCACTGGACAATTGCTCACAAGTGTAGATGTCATACCTGCATTAGAGCCTGATGGTACCCCTACCAGTGTGTGGCTCTGCACACTGGCGGGTTCTAGTTTTCCGACTGAATTACAGGCTCCTTTTCCTGCTGTGTAGGTCTGGGGCGTGGAGGAGCTAAACAATAACGTGCAATATGTCCTAACTGATCACAGCGAAAACATCTCAAATCACTTTCTGCCTTTTTTTTACTTCTAAAAGTCGGAAGAGAAGAAGGAACATTTGCTCCAGTGTTCAAAGGAATCAAAGCCTTCACCAAAGAGTCCAACTGACTCTGTTGTGCTTCAATAAGAGCTCTAAGTTCAGAATATTCTGACTGATTAATACTTTTGGGCTCATTAAGAACCTTAACTTGAGCCTCATTAGAAAAATACAAAGAGTCATGTTGTTTTTGTGTAAAAGACTGTCCTTCGCACTGTGCCATCCATTGAACAGCTTCCCTACGTACATCACGAATTGTCCAGTTAGGATGCAAACGTACAGTATTTGATCTCTTAATCTAACACCCAGGTTTTGATCTCTAACCCCATCACAAAACTGGTCACGGAGATCTTTTTGAGATTTAACATGAGCCAATTCATTTGACTTTACAATTTGATCCATTAAAGTCATCAAAGCATGTGAATAATCCAACAGAGACTCTCCTTCTTGTTGTTTACGATTAAAAAAACGTCGTTGCAGGGAAATATGAGAATGTGAGCATCCATAGATTTCTCTTAGAACTTTAAATATACCATCTACACGCTCTTTTTCTTCCCTTGGGAGGTATTTCACTTCTATTCGGGCAGCACCCTCCAGATGATTATATATCCACAAAGCTTTTTCCTTCTCTGTAGGTTTTGTTTGAATATGGATCTCTACCAATTCAATCCATTCTTCTATGGTAAGGGAATCGGACCTATCCAAATTCCCTGAAAACTTTGATACCTTCTCAGTTTGTTGGATAAACACCACTTGTCCCCCTCTCTCCGCTTCAGTTGCAGCTGAACCCACATTGTCCATGCCACTACTCGAAGGCCCAGATGAGGCAGCCGGTGAACGTTGCTCTAGATCCATAGTGCCTCCTACAGCTCCTTCCAAAGACATGGCGCTGAAACTCGCCTGCTATCAAAGCACAACAGCCCAATGTTGCTCTTGTTAATCAAAGAAAGGAAAAGAAAAAAAAGAAAAATCCCCCACTCACAATTATAATACTTTGCCAACAATAAACATGGGGAAAAAAATATTACCGACTACGCCAAAATGTTACAAGGCCCACCTCAAAAAAAACAAACATTCAAAACTCAGGTTCATTAAATAAATCCCCAAAGTTTATTGATGGCTTACATAATTAAGCAGGACACACACATGTAAGACAAGCAAGAGTTGAGCATCAAACCATACCAAAGGAAAGCAAAATACATCACAAAAAAGCATTCAATCAATTAATACCAAAATAAACCTTGTGAAATCACGCAATTCATAAACAAATCAGGTGCAAAAATAACTCAACTCTGCTTACATACTAAGCTGATGGTCCGCTTACAAAGTACACAAACAATGGGGGAAACAAACAAAATACAAACAAACGAAAGAAAACAAAAAAAACCCTAGTCCGCCCAACCTGCCATTTCTTATTTAATTACCCATTAAAGTACCTGGGCGGACTAGAAAACATAACCAAACCTAAACACTCAAACCAAATAAAGGGAAACTCGAAAATAACAAGAGCAACAAATGGGCTCCGTACCACTATCAGAGATCCAAAAGACGGCACGTGCACCTCGCGAATAACGGAATACACTCCACAGGACTATCTCCGTGATCCCAGAGCATCCACATGAACCTCTTGCGCCCCAAACAACAAGAGTACCAAATGTATTTCTGCCGGCCAGAAACAAACGCACTTACTCTTCTCGTTCCTACCGCTGATCTTTATATGTAGGCAACCACACCCCCTTCTCCCTAGGTGTCGTCTGCCACATATATATATATATATGAAATAGTTAAAGTTTGAATGGAATCTCTAACTGAAGCGGTTTAGGCAGAATACTGGGGATTAGTTATTTAGAATGAACTCCTAACCAGAAGTTTTAGCCCCAGAATGATTTCTCCCCCACAGTATTTTTGACCTTTTAAGGTCCGTTGTGTTTTCATTCAGGTTTTTGTTTTTTTAATACTATCTTTTTTCTGCATTATGGTAGTGTGAGTAAATGCATAAATTGTGAACTATTACTTTGTGACGAGCAGGGCGGGCGAGAGCCGTGAGGGAACGGCGCGAGGGATAACGAGCTTCAGCTGCTCGGCGCACCGGTCTCGAATCTCTTGTTGAAAAGTTGAGTGTTCGGCGGTTCCCGCCTCCTTCTTCCCGTTCTTAAGAAGTTTTAAGAACTTTAACCTTAAACTTAAGAACCATTAACTTAAAAGTTTTTAACCAGTTTCTTCATCGCTGACTAATCAACCGCCTTCGATTGGACATTGCGTTCCTAAGCTCAGCGAAAATGCGCGTGATTGGTCAACGCTGTCTTTGAATGACGTGAACCTAAAATCTAAATCTAAGACGATTTAAACCAGCAATCGACACTTTTCATCGTAATATCTATGCATAAATATGCCTGAATGTAAAATACAAACTTGTACATCATCTCATAAGCTTCCATAGTGGATTCTATAACGTGAGCTTAAAATGGGCGCCAAAATTAATAACTCCCCAGCACGCAGAAGGTAATGCTAACTGACACACACAATATCACATTACGTTTTCACACAAAGATAGAAGTCGGCTTACATTAGCTGTAAAGACCAAATTACTTACAGTTTCAAAAACATTATGATCTTTACAGAGATGAAGGTACATTCAGTGTCAACAAAAACGACAAACTATACCTCACATTATAGTACGAATAATATTGCCTACTATATTTAAAATAAAGAGCAACATTTCTCATTACAGGATTTTCTAATACACAGGCATGAAAACGAGTCAGGGGTGAAAAAGGTCAGAAGGATATTACTCCTCTAGGGGGGTCCGGGGGCATGCTCCCCCGCAAGAAAAATTTAAATATTCCATATTTTAAAGCATCAATCTGATGCATTTTGAGATGCTTTTTTGCCAACCTGGGGAGAGCTGGAGAAACTTAACTTCAGCCATGAGTCAAAAATTATTATGGCCTCCTTACTAAGTATTATGCAAGCCATTTCATGCCAGCCCGTCACTGGGTCTAACATTTACAGTATATGAGGCACAATGTGGAAGGGGCACCACAAATGGCTTAATGCATCACCCCCACAAGAGATGGTGGACGTGCTGTAACTGAACTCTTCCATCATGATTGACAGCCAATACAATGTTATGTAATTCAGAAATCACAGCACTTTCATAATCACTAAGCCGTAGCGATTTCAAATTTATTAAGATTTATTGTTCAGCATTACTTGAGCATTTTATAATTGGCTTGGCATGGCTTGTTGATGTCTTCCTCTTATCTGAGGAAACATAAATGACGGAGTATTTTAAGATAATCCTTGCGATCCGTGTGATCATCGATTCCAGAGGATTAAGTTAACTCAAAACAATATTTCACCTTTCCACATCGAACCCAGGCCGTTTACCTTCAGGAGTCAGAAGTACCGCGATTACTGTCGCCGACTGTTCGTCAGTCAAAAGGCGTGAGTGGAAGGGGGATCGAGCGGGAATCTTTATTGGTGTCGATTTTCAGTCTCTTTTTAATGATAGGCTTTACGCATCTGTCGATCATCCCTCACTTGCTATTTGGTGGAAGAACCTAGTTCGCAATTCACTGAATCGCAGTTCACTGGATATGACCCCCCCCCCCCACACGATTCACGTAGGTCACCTACTTTGGTTTCAAAACGGCGAATTTCGCCGAAAGGTGAGGGATTTTCATGCCTGCTAGTCAGCATGAGTTAAAATGAACAAAATTCATTATTAGTTCATGTTAAATTTCAACATTTGCTCAATTTTAATTTAATTCAGCTAATTTTCAACATTACTAAAATCAAGCTGTATTGATGTTACCGTAACTCTTGAACCGCTGTGCCATCCATCAGCAAATGGCAGCCGCTTTCGGGGAGATCGGGTGGACGGAGGATTTGAACGGAGAGATATGGATCGTGGCTGTTTTGGGGAGTTTTGGATCACATAAATAAAAGTAGAAACAAACTAAAACATGGCGAAGGAGCTGTTACGTGTTGTGGTATATAAACGTCCAAGACGAAGTGGGGTATAGAAATGCAGACTTCAATTATAAACTCAGGAACCCACAAATTCACAAATGAGAACCAACAAGGACTGAGGGAGAACACCGGGCTTAAATACAAGGAACACAGGGGAGGATGTCCGGAGGACGCCCACTCTGTTCGTATTTAATGCAATAAACAAGCAGGAGCTGAATCAACGTGTGTCTTTATTAACATGGCCCATTTCGCGTGCCGGAATTAACGTCACAACAGGATACAACACATATATGGTATTTCACCATAACATCTCCCTTTCTTTAATTAACAACCCCAGTCCCGACTATGAACTCAAAGTTTACTAAACCGAATTTATGATGTGAAACTAACTGCATTCCTGGTGCGTTAATCTAAGACCCTGAACAAATCTTACAGGTCAAGTCTCTGTGGTGGCCGCGACTGACGGCCGCTGCGTGTGATGATAGGGGTTCCGATCTCTGTAGGCCTGTCGAACACTTGCTGCCTCCGTTCTTGCGCTTGCTCTGGCACACATTCTGCGATGTCCGACATGACACCCTCTGTGCTTGCTGTTACCCCGTTGCTGGTCACTGAGCACTGGCTGCTCTCCTTTCTCGCTGCCTGTTGGTGATTAAGTTGGGCGGAGCGCTCAGCTCTCCGCAAATCCACACGGTTGCGCCTGTATAATGTGCCATCCACATCCACCACATACGATCGCGGATTCACCTTTCCCAGACACTGGCCTCTCCGCCATCGGCCCGTGCGGTCTCCAGGCAGTGGTTTCATTCGGATGTGTTCGCCGACATTGAGCTCTGGGAGGTCTTTGGCTCTCTCGTCATAATGGAATTTCGCTATGCGCCGTTTCCACCGCAGTTTCTCTGAAACTCCTTCGACCACCTTAGGGAAAAGCAAACTGTTTGCCGTGGGAAGTCCCGTCCTAAGTCTGCGGGACATAAGTCTCTGTGCAGGACTGCTGTCCAATCCGTCTGTGGGCGTGTTTCGCCAGTGCAGAATTGCCAGCCATGGATCTGTTCCGTCTAGTTTAGCCCTCTTACAAAGTTATTTCGCGATCTTCACCGCAGATTCAGCCTTTCCGTTCGATTTTGGGTGCTGGGGTGAAGATGTTACATGTATGAACCCCCACTGTGCCGCGAATTTTCTGAACTGTTCGCAAGCGAATTGCGGTCCGTTGTCAGTTATCACCTGATCTGGCTGTCCATAACGTGCGAACTGCACTTTACAGCGCGTAATGACTGTGTCTGCTGTCAGATCTGGCAACTGATCAATTTCCCAGTAGTCCGAGTAGTGGTCCACAACAATAAGAAATTCTCTGCCACCGTACGCATACAGATCCATGCTAACAATTTGCCAGGGGCGTGCAGGGATTTCATGGGACATCATCGTTTCTTTTTGCTGATTGTGCGCATACTCATTACACGCGGGGCAGTTAGCCACATAATCCTTTATTTCACCTCTCATATTGGGCCAGAACAGTGTTTCCCTCGCCTGTCTGTAACAGGCCTCTCCTCCTATGTGAGTGGCATGAATGCGACTCAGCATTGCTGCTCTCAATGCTTTCGGTATAATGACGCACTGACCTCTGTATAACACACCGCTCTGAATGTTCAGTTCGTCTCTGAATGGCCAATACTCACGCACTGAGAGCGTCACATCTTCTTTGCGCTCTGGCCAGCCTGTTAGCACGATCTTTACTAGCTCCTGCAATGCATCATCAGCTTTGGTCTCAGCTACAATTTGATGGAGACTGGTGTCGGTCACATTGAGGTGTAGGGTTTGGTCTATGAGTGAGAACACGGTCTCAGTGCTGTCCATGGGGCGCACAGTATGCTGTTGTGGTTTGGGCTCGCTGAACACCCGCTTGTCGAGCGCTGCTCTGCTCAGCGTATCACTTATGTACATCTCCGGACCAGGCTTGTACACAACATTCAGGTTATAGTTTTGCAGCTGCAACATCATACTTTGGAGGCGTTTCGGGGCACTCAGCAGTGATTTCTTAAAAATTGTCACGAGGGGTTTATGGTCGGTTTCAGACGTGATCATCTCCCTGCCATACAGATAGTGATGGAACCTCTGACATGCGAACACAATGCTCAGGCATTCCTTCTCAATTTGGGCATAGTTTTGTTCGGTACGCGTGAGTGCCCGAGAGGCGAAGGCCACAGGTTGTCCCTGCTGCAGCAGGCAGCAGCCCAAACCGTTCTTGCTGGCGTCGCTTTGTATTGTCACCGGCTTGTCGATGTCATAATACTTTAAAACAGGCGTGTCTGTGATCATACGTTTTATTTCTTGAACCGCCTCGTCGTGCTTAGGGAGCCAATGCCACGCTATGTCTTTGTCCAAAAGCCTGCGAAGCGGCTCACATACCTCTGAAAGCCGCGGGAGGAACTTGGCCAGGTACGTCACAAATCCGATGAAACGCTGAACTGCTTTTACATCCTGTGGTGTCTGCATCGCCAAGACTGCTTTCGTTTTCTCTGGGTCAATACGCAACCCTTCTGCTGATAATATGTGCCCATGAAAGTGCACCGCTTTCAGTTTGAATTGCAATTTTGTTTCGCTCAATCGGAGTTTCACAGCTCTGCATCGCTCCATCAGGGCGCGGAGATTTCTGTCGTGATCTGACTCGGCTTCTGTGTCTGAATCACCACAGCCAACGACTAATATGTCATCCGCAATGGGCTCTATGCCGCGGAGTCCCATCAACATCTCGTGTTGCTTGCGCCGATAGATTTCTGGTGCCACCGAAACGCCGAAGGGCAGTTTACACCATCTCATCCGCCCCCATGGTGTCCAGAAAGTTGTCATTAGGCTGCTTTCATTGTCCAGTTTGCAGTGTAGAAAGGCGTCGCGAACGTCTACTAGTGTGAACAGACGTGCTTTGGGTAGTTTATACAGAACGTCTTCCAGCGTTGGCATGTGATAGTGAGATCTTTGAAGTGCTTGATTCAGGTGCTTTGGGTCTATACATATTCTTACTTTGTCTGGCTTGGCTACGACTACCATGTTGCTTATCCATGGTGTAGGTTCAGTGACGGTTGTGATGTGCCCGTCTCTCATGTACTTGTCCAACTGCTCTTTTACTTTAGCTTTCAAAGCCACTGGCACGTTCCGTGGCGCGCATTGCACAGGTGACACGCTACTGACGAGCACAAACCGAACCTCTCCTGGGACTGACTCGACTGGGTCGTTAAACACGTCCTTGAAATTGTGAGTTAACTGTTGCTTCGTGAGCGGCGTGTCAGAGCATACAACTAATCTGTGAAGCTCCTCTGGAATGGTAAACTTCATCAGACCTAGCCGCTCACACGTGTCTCCCGAGAGTAATGGCTCTTGATCGGCTTCGACCACTTCAAAAACTAGTTTCTGCTTGGAGCCCTTTACGACGCATTCTGTGTGAAATTGCCCCAGAGAAATCATTGTGGCGCCAGAATACAATTTCAGTCTTGTTGTGCTCGGGTGCAGGGGGCTTTCTGGATCCAGTTTCTCTTTAATCGTGCGACTCATAACATTGCAAGTCGCTCCCGTGTCCAGCTGACAGGCCTGCTTTCTTTTATTAAGCGTCAGGTTAACGAACCATCTTGGACCTGGGGACTTTACTGTGTCAATGCATTCCTCAGCAGCGAAAAGTCGACCTTCACTGTAGGGTCCTTGCTCATCCTGACTATCGTCCATCATGACATTCACTCTGCCGGACCTGTCAGCTCTGTGGCGGGCTTTACAGACTTTGGCGAAATGATTCAATACACCGCAAGATCGACAGGTCTTTCCATATGCGGGGCACTGCTCTCTGCCTTTCTTGTGACCACCCCCACAATATTTGCACCCAGCAGTTCTGAGCGTATGTTCATTGTTCACTCCACCATCCTGGCGTTTCAGCCTTTGCGCTTGTGCAATATTTACAGTGTCAGTGAATGTATTGTCGATTGCTTTCACGCGTTGCTCGGTGGCTTCTGCCAGCCGGCATATTTCCACAGACTGGTGTTCTCATTGGCAATGCCCAAGACAAGTCTATCGCGAATCATTTCGTTTTTGAGCTCCCTGTATTCGCAGGTCGATGCTCGCTCCCGCAACCTCGTGAGAAAGCTGTCTATTGGCTCGTCCGCTTCCTGCTTGCAACACCCGAACATATACCTTTCGTAGATCACATTTTTCTCGGGCTTGAGGTAGTCTCCCAGTGCATCAAGTATGGCTTTCGGGTCCTTCGTTTGTTCTTCACTCAACACAATGTTATGACTGTAAATATGACGACATTCATTGCCCATTAGTCGCCGTAGTGCTGCCGCTCTCACCTCTTTGGGCTTCTCGATTAGCCCGGTAGCTAGTTCATAGTCTTCGAATTCCACTCTGAAATTATCCCAGTTTTTTGATATGTCTCCCGACATCCGCATGCCCTCAGGGGCAGGAATGCTGTTTGAGGCCATGTTCAGGATCTAGTGCTCACTTCTGACACCATGTTCGTATTTAATGCAATAAACAAGCAGGAGCTGAATCAACGTGTGTCTTTATTAACATGGCCCAGGCGTCAACGACGCGCGTGCCGGAATTAACGTCACAACAGGATACAACACATATATGGTATTTCACCATAACACACTCGTTCACTCATTCACTAACCCCTATATAGTGCATGACAGTTGAGCGCACTATATCAGTAAAGAGTGAACGAAAATGAGTGAGCGAATTCAGACGCTGACGTTAATAGCACGCGCCAGACAGTCATTAACATTTCCTATACCCGTCTGTAATATGTGCTGTTTAGCTTAATGAATTGAATATTACTGTTTATTTGTCATGTTTATTGAGAATAAAAACACCTGTGTCATGCTATTCAGTAAATTTATATTTAAAAATAACAGAACAGAAACACTACACTGTCACATTTGTTTATAAAAAATATAATAGTAAATAAATGCAATATAAAAAACAGTATACAATGTACAGTTCACTAACATATGAGAAAAATCCACCAAATTATCATATGATAATAAGTATATATATTATGATATAAATCTGTATCATTTCGCTTCAAAATATCTTTACAAAAATGTTTTAATTGATAAAAAATTACACTTACATTTGTAGAAGTTGCCGCTTCCCGTATTGCCGTCCGCCATATTTATTTTTCTTTCGCGCTCGATCGTCTTATCGCGTTGGATTTTGGGTAACGGCGCTTTAACGAGTGAACATCGAACGTACACTCAAAATCAGAGAGGATTG
This sequence comes from Opsariichthys bidens, assembly GCA_037194245.1. Lineage (NCBI taxonomy): Eukaryota > Metazoa > Chordata > Actinopteri > Cypriniformes > Xenocyprididae > Opsariichthys > Opsariichthys bidens. Next base: position 2,285,601 of record CM074283.1, on the reverse strand, counting down.
TGGGTAAAAGTAGTGAACGAATGTAGGGAATGAAGTCGTTCACTCAGAATTCGGACAGCACTACAAAATGGCCTACACCCGATATAGTGCACTATATAGTGGATAGGGAGCAGTTTCAATGTAGGCAAAGGTCTAACAGAAATAAAATCAGCATAAATAGTCAAGAATGCGATTTTCTAGGGGGTTTTTTTTGGTTCGTTCCAACGGTCAGACATGTATTTATCATTGAGTCCAGAGAAATTTAAGGTTTTGATTATTAAGATTATCTACTTTTAAAAAAATATAATGCATAATGTTAGTAGCCCTGAGTTTATTAATCACATTCTTCCACTTGAGTAAACTTAGAAGGAACTATCTACACACCTCAGCCTACTGCATGCAAAATTACTACAGTGGTGTGACTATACATGTTAATTTAAACATTTCAATTGTATTGGTTTATTAAATATGATACACAAAGCAATTTGCTGGTGGAAGAAAATCACACATTTCAGAGGAACGTTTATCATTGACGTCTCTGTTTGTCATTTGGGAATCTACAAACAGATTCAGAGTATTTTATTTAATGCCATGTCAGCAATCAAAGCTGTTTTCATGGCAAAATTTAAATGACAAAAACACAAATATCATATAAATAAAATAAAAACAAAACAAATATAAACAGCAAGTCATATTATACAATTTTTTTAATTAACATGATAAAAAAAATCCAAAACCTTTTCAGGCATAATCTCATTAAATATGTGAAGTAACTTCATAAAAGAGCATCTGCTTGTGTTCAGTCCAGGATAATCTAATTAAATATGTTTGACAGATAAGGGAATCTTACGAAACATATATAAAGTTGAGTCTTTAAGTAAAAAAGCTTGGGTCAATTTTTAATGTCCTAATGAAGAGCTTCGGAATCTACAAACAAAACAAATCCATAAATCCAGAGTATTTAGTGTATTTCCAGGGACACGGAGCAGAGTAAAGCTGGCTGAAAAGGTTTGTTCCCGTTTTTTTGTTGTTGTAAACAGTTTCTGTTTTTCCCCATCACGTCGTATCTCATCAGATACAATCGGGGTGTAAACAGCCAGAACTAGTGTGTTTGGTTAAACTTGTTAATTTGTTTTAACTTAAGATGAGTCTCCGTTAGCCCAGAATGCTTTCTGGAAATAGACGGAGACTGAACTCGGACACAGAAACTATTGAATAGAGACCAAATCAACTGTCCACATTTCCAACATCTTACGATCATATTGCATTGATATAAATACATTCTGTTAATATGTATGTATTATGCTCTCATCTTCATTTGTATTTTTGTTTTATGTTATGTTTGTGGGCCAGGTAATCACGGCTCTGTATGTCATGTGACCTAATCAGTGGCTGAATGAATGCACCTGCCTGCCTTTGTTTAAATAAAAGTGTCAGTCAGAGCGACTGTGGATGGTGAAAGAGTAAAACGTGTGTGAAGTGTTATCTCTGAAAACAGCTCTGCTAACAGGTTATGGGCCCAGTTAAAGTTTGAGTGTTAAAGAGACGGGTGAAAGTCACAACGAATACAGCGTGTACCCGAGTCTGAAAGAGACACAAGCCAACATGAGTAGAAGACAGAAGGAAGCGGTGACAACGAGCCGCTGGTCAAGACTAGTCTTCGACGGCGATGAGAGGAACTATGAGCTATGGGAGACGAAATTTTTGGGCCACCTTTGTTTGCAGGGACTAAAAGAAACTATTTTAAATGAGCCTGCTGACGAAGATGAGGAGGATACAGTGAAAAACGCCGAAGCCTATGCGGAGCTGATACAGTTCCTAGATGACAAAAGTCTGTCACTGGTCATGAGGGAAGCAGCAGACGATGGACGTGCGGCACTGGAGATTTTACGAGAATATTATGCTGGCAAAGGGAAGCCCAGGGTAATAAGCTTGTACACAGAACTAACTTCACTGCAGAAAGCGCCCCATGAGAGTGTTACAGAATATGTCATCAGAGCAGAGACTGCAATTACTGCTTTGAGAAATGCAGGTGAGAATTTGAGCGATGGACTTTTGACAGCAATGGTTTTAAAGGGACTTCCAGAGACATTTAAACCCTTTTCTATTCATGTTACTCAAAGCGACGATAAAGTGACTTTTGCTGAATTTAAGACTAAGCTCCGAAGTTATGAGGACATTGAAAATATGCGGATGACTACATCCGGAGATGATGTAATGAAAGCAAGAGCGCAGCTTGAAATGAAATCCGCTTTAGTAGACTGTGGGGCTGGAAATCCTGACATTGTCTGTTACAAGTGTGGCACAAAAGGCCACAAGGCAAGAACATGCCAGCGTAAGCAGTGGTGCAATCGATGTAAAAGTACCACTCACCGCGATGCAACCTGTAGACGGAGAAAGCAGCGGGATAACGCAAGAAAAGTGTCGGAGGAGACGGGTGACAAAGAGTATGTTTTTCAGGCAAGCGACACTGAGATGTGGAGGCATGATGACCAAAGGAGAGGCCTAATGGTGGATGCGGGTGCAACTACACACATCATCACAGACATCGCGAAATTTCAGAGGATGGACAGCAGTTTCCAGGCCGGGACACACTGCGCGGAATTGGCTGATGGCACTAGGTGCAGCGGCGTTGCCAAGCAAAGAGGAGACGCAGAAGTTTGTTTGGTGGACAGCAGAGGACGGCGCCTTAAAACAATGTTAAGAAACGCGCTATACATCCCAACATATCCACAGGACATCTTCTCTGTGAAGGCAGCCAACTCGAACGGAGCAACGGTGAAGAACGTTCTGCTACATAAAGACGGTACCAAATTCCCCATACACGTGCACAACAAACTGTACTATTTGCACACGATAGACAATGAATGTATTGACCAATGTAAAAAATGTTATGACTTGCAGACATGGCATGAGATATTAGGTCATTGCAATTATGGAGATTTAATTAAACTGAAAAATGTTGTTGATGGTATGGAAATTAGGAGTAGGGGAGACAAACTTATCCCACGCTGTGAAATTTGCATGCAGGGAAAGTTTATTGAGACTCGGAACAGAGTGCCGGATGCAAGAGCCAAAGCAGCACTAGAAATGGTGCACACAGACTTAGCAGGGCCTATAGACCCAGTGTCCAGAGACGGTCATAGATATGCATTATCTTTCACAGACGATTATTCCAGTGCGGTGTTTGTGTATTTTTTGAAGAATAAGAGTGACACTGTGACCGCCACGGAAAAATTTCTTGCTGATATGGCTCCATATGGAAAAGTTAAATGCATTAGGTCTGACAATGGCGCAGAATTCACAGGACAGGAGTACAATGCATTATTGAATAGAAGTTGTATTCGACATGAGACTTCAGCACCTTACTCTCCACATCAAAACGGCACTGCTGAACGTAACTGGAGAACCTTATTCGACATGGCTAGATGCATGTTAATAGAAAGTAGGTTACCAAAAATATTGTGGACCTATGCAGTACAAACAGCTGCTGTAGTGAGAAACAGGTGTTTCAACAAGCGCACTAAACAAACCGCTTACTTTATGTTAACGGGCAGACAACCTAACATTTCTAGAATGCAGAAATTTGGATCAGAGTGTTACGCTTACCAACATGACAAAGGAAAGCTAGACTCAAGGTGTGAGAAGGGTATGTTTGTAGGTTATGACAAAAATAGTCCATCTTACATAATCTACTATCCAAATAGCAAGAAGATACAGAGACGCAGATTAGTTGAGTTTGTGCCCAAAATGAGTGCTGAGGCAGACTTGATACCAATTGATGATGCTGATGATTTTGAGTTTGAGATTAATCCTAGGGAACCTAGAAAGCAACCAGAGGTTAATCTGAAAATTACTCCGGAACAGGCCACAGTAAAAGAACCAGTAGTGTGCAGTAAGCAAGCACAAATTGATAAAGATGAACCTGAACAAAGGAGAAAACCTGTCAGGGAGAGAAAAAAGCCTGGTTATCTAAATGATTATGTTTGTGGTTTTGAAGGTGATGTAATTGACATGGATTATTGTTACAGACTTGTATGCAATATACCCCAAACATACAAAGAAGCTGTGTCATCAATGAACGCAAATGAGTGGGTTAAAGCTATGGATGAGGAGATGCAGTCATTAAAGGAAAATGTGACCTTTACCCTGACCAATCTACCTGTAGGTAAAAAATTAGTGGGGGGTAGATGGGTCTATGCAATAAAGAGAGACTGTGATGGAGGAAACAAATACAAAGCACGATATGTCGCTAAAGGTTATAGTCAAGAAAGAGGTGTAAACTATGATGAGACTTTTTCTCCAACTGCCAGTATGACTGGTATCAGAGTGTTGATGCAAAAAGCTGTACAGGAGAATTTGATCATCCATCAGATGGATGTAAAAACGGCATATTTGCATGCGCCAATAGAGTGTGAAATTTATATGAATCAGCCAGAGGGTTATGAGGTAAAATCTCAAGTTAATGGAGAACTGGTGTATAAACTGGAAAAATCATTGTATGGACTTAAACAGTCAGGCAGAAACTGGAACAGAATGTTGCATGAGTATTTATGCGAAATCAAGTTTGTTCAAAACCCAGCTGATCATTGTGTTTACTCAAAGGTTACAGAAACTGAGAAAGTTTTAATAATCATTTGGGTTGATGATTTGATCATTGCGGCCAGTAATATGAATGTGCTGGGCGGAGTAAAAGAGATGCTCATGTCGAAATTCAGAATGAAAGATTTAGGAAAACTGACACATTTCCTTGGCATTGATTATGAGCAGGGTGTTGATTGCGTTAAAATGTCCCAACATGGGTATATTGAGAGAATACTCAAGAGATTTGACATGGAAAAGTGTAAGCCCAGAGCTACCCCATGTGAACAGAAACTAAACTACACTGATAATGCTGAGGTAATGAGTGATGTCAGAAAATACAGGGAGCTAGTAGGTAGCTTAATCTACCTGGCAACATGTACAAGACCAGACCTAAGTTTTGTAGTGAGTAAACTCTCACAATATTTTACTAGGCCAACTACCGAACAGTGGAATACTGTAAGGCATGTTTTAAGATATCTGAAAGGCACCCAAGATAAAGAACTGTGCTACAGGAAAGGTGCAAATGAGAACTTGATACATGCATACAGTGATGCGAATTGGGCAGCTGATGTAACAGATAGACGAAGTACTACGGGTTATTGTGTTAGCATAAACAAAAATGGTCCAGTGGTCTCATGGAAGACCAAAAGGCAACCTACTGTTGCACTGTCCACCTGTGAGGCTGAGTATATGGCATTAGCCACGACTGTACAAGAGTGTTTATATCTACAGCAATTGCTACAAAACATTGATGGTCTGAAATATGAGGCTAAAGTTTATGAAGACAATCAGGGTGCAATTGCCTTAGCAAAGAATCCTGTTTATAGACAGAGATGTAAACACATGGATATCAAGTACCATTTTGTGAGGTCTGCAATAGAGGATGGCAGGATAAGTCTAGAGTACTGTCCAACTGATGATATGGTTGCAGATATACTAACAAAACCAGCAACAAAGCTCAAGTTAATAAAATGTAACTTGTTTATGTTCGGTGTATGAACTATGTATGCTTATGCTGAAATGGTAAAATAGAAATTTGAGAGCAAGCGGGGGTGTTAATATGTATGTATTATGCTCTCATCTTCATTTGTATTTTTGTTTTATGTTATGTTTGTGGGCCAGGTAATCACGGCTCTGTATGTCATGTGACCTAATCAGTGGCTGAATGAATGCACCTGCCTGCCTTTGTTTAAATAAAAGTGTCAGTCAGAGCGACTGTGGATGGTGAAAGAGTAAAACGTGTGTCAAGTGTTATCTCTGAAAACAGCTCTGCATTCTGTTCATTGTCGGTTTTCCAAACTGTCAAAAACTAATGGGTAACTAGCATGGATTAGCTGCGGTCGTTAACCAAACACTGAAACAAACCAATGCAACCAGAAATATCATTTCGTAACATTCAATATCATCAAACACATTCTCACTTGTGAAATAATCTCTTGCTGTCTGGTTTTAAGATTTCTTTCGTTTGTGTTCTTCAGACTTTATTTTGTAGTAAGTAATGAAAATGCTTTGGGGAAATGTATCGGCAGTGAAAGTATACATTTTATTTAAGAAAAGTAGTGGAGTAAAAATAAAAGTTGACAGAAATATAAATACTAAGTAAGTACAGATTTTCCCCCAAAAATACTCAAGTACTGTAACGAAGTATTATTGCTTCGTTACATTACACCTCTGTTCATACATATATAGGTTTATATATATATATATATATATGAATGATTTTTCACCGCATGAGAAAATGGATGAGAGCGTGAAAGCCTCGCGCTGTGACGTCACGTGGCATTCGAACAGGCAGTGACGTCACAGAGCAGTCGCTAGATGAAGAACACAGGACGCGTTCGACTGTTTGTCGCTCTTCACGGCTTTCTTTACTCTCTCAGTAGTTTGCGCCAGTCTTTACTCACGTTTAGCAGCGAGCACACGTCTGTTGTTCACTGGCAGCTGTCAAGTGGAGAGATTCCGCCTGAATTTGTCACCACTGCAGAGTTGATAGTGGAGACGATGACGGACAGTCCAACAGGAGAGATGGAGGAGAAAAAAAGGTAGGATTTATACGTTTATTAACCCCTTTTAACTTGATTTCTCAGTGTGAAAACAAACATCAGTCAAGAGAAGGAGACAAATGTTCTGTAGTCCTCATTGTAGTAATTTAATGGAGTCTAAACATTACAAATATGGCAAAATATGAGAAATACAGAAACACTATTTGCTATAATTCTCCAAAAGTATGCGTGACCGCTCATAAGTTTCATACCCTTGCAGAATATCCAACAACTTAATAATTTTAACAAAATAACAAGAGGGATCATAAAAATTGCATCTTGTTTGTATTTAGTACTATCCCGAATAAGCTATTTCACATAACAGATGTTTACTCCCCAAGACAAAATGACTGAATTGATCAAAATTGCCCCATTCTAAAATGTACACGAATGAATCGTAACTGTCATGACCTGAAGATCCACCACTGTTTTCATATATTCATAGTTGTTTGTGAATCCCTTGTAAATGTTAAAAAAAAAAAAAAAAAAATCTCACATTTCTAACTTTTTTCCTCACAATTACAAGATTTAAACTCAAATGTTTTATAAAGTCAGAATTTGGAGATAGGAACTCACAATTGCTAGTTATAAGGTCAGAATTCACTGATTAAAAACTTGCAATTCTGACTTTTCTCAAATTGAGAGTGGATTATGAGGATGTCCATTTTTATACTCAAGCAGACAATTTCATGTTACTCACACATACATTGATGCAGTATTTATTTTGCTTATTGTTGTGAAAAAAGTACTGATTGGGTAATGAAAAGGTTAATGTTGAAGCTATATTTATTGTTCAAAAGAGACCGTATAAAATAGTACTGCAAATGTAACGGAAGATTTAAAATAAACACACAACTCTTTTAGATAAAAACATACATTTTGACAAAAAACAGGTCATCTTTTATATGTCCAATAATAAGAATTGAATTTTTCATTGGCTCCTAGCGGTGAAAGTTAAAGGGTTAAATAGAGTTTTTGCTATCTGACTAATGTTTGTAAAGTTTTTCTGCAGGTCCTTCCTGAGATCTTGGCTGAGTGTTTGACTCATTTTGGGGGGGAAAAAACAAAAGAACATTGAGAAGTGCAGGAATATGAATTCCTTAAATGTAATAGTTTTTTTCTTTAATGAATTTATCAGATAAAAGCCACATTTGATCTGTGGTCAGACATTTTTCTAATGGTTTGCTGTTCATTTTTCTTTGTTTTAGAAACACCTGCAAAAGGGAGGTGGTAGTCGTGGCCTAGTGGTGAGGGAGTCGGGCTTGTAATCTGAAGGTTGCTGGTTCGATTCCCACGCCGGCAGGAATTGAAAGTGGGGATTGTGAATAAACAGCACTCTCTCCACCTTCGATACCACGACTAAAGTGCCCTTGAGCAAGACACCTGACCCCTAATTGCTTGTAAGTCGCTTTGGATAAAAGCATCTGCTAAATGATGAAAAATGGAAAAATTAAAAATATGAGCTGCGACCTGGATTATTTCCGGATCCTCTATTCTTGGTGTTTATGGTTTGCTCCGGTTTCCTGTTTTAAAAACCTCTTGCTTTGGGTGGATTTTGTTCTGTGATGTTATTCTTTTCTTTGTAATACGCTGTATTGTAAGATCGTACTCTGCTAAACTATGATTCACTTCACTGTTAGTTTTAGTTTTTCTCTCTCTAATTGGTTCCTCACCTGATCTGCTCAGGTGTGTTTAGTCACAACCTCTTCCAGGAACATGAAGTTCAATGTAAAATCTGCTAATTATTCACAGGAACTAGCAGCATAAAGCAGCTCCACATCAGGACAGTTTTGCTAGTGAATCATTTTGCTGTAATCTGTGCTAATTGAACTGAAGTTTCTAATCAATATTTGTTGTTTGCAGAAAAACACACAAAAGCGAGGAAGGTCCCTGCTGTCCTCCGGACGATGTGGAAGACTCCATCCAAAGCCCTAAAAGCAAAGTGTGTCCTGTTGTGCCTGAGCAGGACCCATCACAGGTTCATCCAGACACATCTGGAGTCGAGCCGACAGAGACGCTCGAGTCCGAGCCGACGGACGGTGAGTCTCCAGTTATTACCACTTTCATTCATGTCTATTTCAGCCTGATGTTCTGGTGTTAGTTTTAGTTTTTCTCTCTATTCTTCTGTTGGTTCCTCACATGATCTGCTGCTGGAGTTCAGTCTCATGATGTACATTAACATGCTGTTGTTTGTTTCCTTTTTAAAGATTTTCTGGCTAAACTGACTATGACCCCTGGTTTAGAAAGCTTTTTCCGGCAATGTGAAGTAGGAGAGAGACTGTCTTGGGAAAGGGAGAATGACCGTTACTATAAAGGAACTAGAAAATCGGATGGTGTAACAGTAAGTAGCTCTTTCTGCATAAACCAAACTTTCTGAACTTTTCTTTTTTTTTGATCAAAAAAAATAAAGAAACATTCTTCAAATTCACAACATTCACAAATGTAAAAATCTGTTGTTGTTTTTTTTAGGTGAAATTTCCATCAAATTTAGTAAGCCTCGACCAGATCCTGATGGTGAGTTCACTTCATTTTTCATCAAAATCTCTATTAAGAATTGTTTTTATTAAATTCTGTATGTAGATGTATGAGATATTACTGAATTCAAAGCCTAGAAATATCAGTTGTAAAGTAGATGTAAATTTCATTGCTTTCATCTTTAATTATTTGAAATTAGTTAGGAATCAACTAACCTTTTGTCATTCTCTTTTTCTTTAGGTGTTTATACATTTTACAGGGTCATTTAATCATTTAGCAGACGCTTTTTTCAAACAAACAAGCGATTCTGCAAAACCCTCCACTGGTATCCCAACACAAATGTTTGAAAACAAAAATTTGAAATTGAAGAGCATTAACAAATATGTTTTTATGTCACAAACACAATGCCTGGCATTCGTTTGTGAATCGCTTCCTGTGCGTTTGTGAATCGCTTTCTGTGCATTTGTGGATCACCACGCATATTTGCGAATCGCTTTCTGCGCATTTGTGGCTCGCTGAACACATTTGTGGAAATCGGCATTTCTAGCATCAAGGCGTGCACGTGCACTCCACCCACTGTCTAACGCAGGCCAATCAGGTAACTTTACATCTCGTTATAAAATAGAAATGGCAATTTACATATCATTACATTATAGAAAGAGCGCTTTACAGCTCGTTATAAAATAGAAATGGCAATTTACATATCATTACGTTATAGAAAGAGAACTTTACAGCTCGTTATAGAATAGAAATAGCGCTTTACTAGGGGTGTGACGAGACCCCTATCCCACGAGACGAGACGAGACACGAGATTGGGTTCACGAGACGAGATTTTTATAGTATTTTTAAGAAATCCTCAATAATGAAACGTATGAAGGGAAAATAGTCTTTTATTCAACTGAAAATCATAAAATGCTAAAATGTTGGTGCATTTTGAAATCAACTTGTAATGCATGTCATTTTACTTCTATTTTAAGGAATTATTTGCAGTAAAATAACATGCAAACACTGCTAAACAAAATCAAACCAATTGTTTTCTGCCCTGTATAATTTCACATGAGAAATCTCACTGAACTTCTTTCAACAGATTGAGCATAAATTAAACAGTATAAATAAAATAAACTAAATTTATACTGTAATAAAAAATTCAAATAACACTTTAAGTGTCACTTTAACTGCAGTACAAAGTTGACCATTTCCCAGTCACTACTGATTGTGTGGGCCGAGAAGTCCAACCGTCAGCAGTGATAGCGATGCTTTCTGCCTCTTTAGGGCCGTTCACACATCGCGCCTAATAAAGTGTGTAAAGCGCGGCCGCGTCGCTTCCTCCTTCTTTTGCAAGCGTCCGGGAGCTCGCGCTTCTGTAGCGTCTGTCATTGCTATGCAACCATGAACTGTGCTCTCCACGACCACGAGGAAGGCGCGCCAGGAAAAAATGAGCGCGCCGCACCGCATACGCTTCCATTTTGCGCGAATGAAAATGCGCGCGATATGTGAACGCCCCCTAAGAGTCTGTACAACCTTGGCCGAGGTGAACAGCATAGTTTTCTTACAATGTTTACATATTGTTTGTGTCTTGTGTTTTATTCTTTCTCCGTTTATTATTTCTACTGGAAAACCAAAATGTTTCCACACAAACGATTTGAAAGTGGCGGGGGCGTCTTCAATAATGATTTCACCCTCACACTGATGATAGCACGACGAGACAACTTTTCACCTCGACGAGAAATCTCGTCACGTTTTAGTCTCGCGAGATCTCGTGGTACGAGATCTCGTCACACCCCTACGCTTTACATCTTGTGATGTACTACGATTGTCATGTTGCACTGACCGTTACCTGATTGGCTTGAGTAGACGGTGGGTGGAGTCCACCAAAATTATTATAGTTTTACTTTCGTCTTAGTTTGTTCTACCTTTTTTTAGTCAGTCGTTTTCGTTTACTTTGTTCCAACTTTTTTTATTCAGTCGTTTTAGTCTTAGTTTGTTCCAACTTTTTTTATAGTCAGTCATTTTAGTCTTAGTTTGTTCCAACTTTTTTTAGTCAGTCGTTTTAGTCTTAGTTTGTTCCACCTTTTTTTTAGTCAGTCGTTTTAGTCTTAGTTTGTTCCAACTTTTTTTATTCAGTCGTTTTAGTCTTAGTTTGTTCCACCTTTTTTTAGTCAGTCGTTTTAGTCTTCGTTTAATTTGGTCCACTTATCTGTAGATTTATCTGCATGTCTTAATGCTAGAAATGTTTTGAGATCCACAGATGTGCGAGGTGAGCCTCGAGTGCACAAGAAGTGATTCACGAATGTGTGCAGCAATCCTCAATGCACAAGAAGCCATTCACAAACACACAGGAAGCGATTCACTAATTAATGCCAAGCAAAGTTGTGACATAAAACATATTTGATAATCTCTTTACATTTTATCAGTGGATCATATTAAAAAAAAAAAATAATAATAATAGAGCAATTATGAGCTCATACTCAGGGCCTGATGATGGTCCTGCATCCGGCCTCCGTACACTCGGCAGCAAGATCCGCATACTTCTGCCTCTTCTTTAACTTCTGCCACAGCTTTAATGGCCAGTCTGTCAGCAACTAAGAAAAGCCTGAGAAAAATTCAGATGACAGACAAAGATGAAAAAAGATGAGATTCAGACATGGATGTTGTGACGAGCAGGGCGGGCGACAGCCGTGAGGGAACGGCGCGGGAACGGGTCTCGTATCTCTCACGGAGGAGGTCCAGAAGCATAAAAGAGCCCTTTTACTTTGGTTTTATTGTTTGTTTATTTTATTAAACAAACTTATTATTATTATTATATTAAACTTATTATTATTGATTATTATTGTTTGTTTTATATTATTAAAAGTTATTAAAGTTCGCAGGTTCCCGCCTCCTCCTTCACGTTCTTATGAACTGCATTACAGATGTTTTTTTACTGAACATCCTGAAGTTCTCAGTTGAAAAAAAACTTGTTAGAAACAACAAAATGGCCAGCGCGTCCCTCAAAGCTGTGCTCGTGTTCTGTTTCTCTGTCGTCTCTACGCATGATAAAAAAAGAAACTTTAGAGAAAATATTTATCCATTCATTTATTAATTATGTTTTAATCTTGGAAGTGTCAAATGTGTGAATTCATTTACAATAATTGCTTCTTTTTCCATGTCTCCTCAATCAAACACTCCTGATTAAGGTTCAGCTCATTAGTAGTGACTCAAAGATCTGAAATGTGTGTGTCAGGCAGACCAGAAGTGTAAATGTGCAGTGATGGTGGTTCTCCAGGAATGTGTTTGGGAACCGCTGCAATAATATGTCAAAGATAACACTTTACAATAAGGTTCACTAGGCAGCATGAGTTAAAATGAACAAAATTCATTATTAGTTCATGTTAAATTTCAACATTTGCTTAATTTTAATTTAATTCAGCTAATTAAAGCGAGTGTTTTCTTGACCAAAGAAACTCTTAAAATGTGTTTCTTGTTGTGACGAGCAGTGAGGGAACGGCGCGAGGCTGGTGACGCAAGTAATAATGAGCATCAGCTTTGCGGTGCACCGGTCTCGTATCTCTCACGGAGGAGCTCCGGAAGCATAAAAGAGGACATATTGAATACATATTGAATAAAGCAGACAGATAAATAACTACTTGTCACTGTTATCAGCTGGAGTGCCCGTAATGGCCGCTAGAGGGCACTCCACCCTGAACCATTGCCTCGCCATCGGACTCAGTTTCCCACAATGCATCGCACATGCACACTACATGTCCCAGAAGCCCCGTACCTAGTCACTGATCGCCTCAACCAGCTGCAGCTCATTATCCGGACTATTTAAGAGACATTCAGCCTTGCACACATCGTGAGGTCTTGATTTGCTCAAGTGAGCAGTTCTGAGCGTTTCTTTGAGGTCCTGTTTTTGTTCCTGTCTGTTTTACGTTGTTTGATTCCTGCTGCTTGTCCCGATCTTTGCTTGTTGTACTGGACTGTGAATGTTATCTGCTCGACCTGACCCCTTTGCCTGTCTTACGATCATGATTCTGCCTATCCTCTGCCATACCTGTTTGCTGTGCTTTGACCATTGCCTTTGTGACTACACCTGTTTAAATAAAGCCTACGATTGGATCCCTCTCCGCTGACTCATCATAACACTATTATAGCTAGCATAAATTATTCACATTGAATTAATGAAGCTTCTGCAACCATTTTGTTTCCCTGGGAATTAAACTGAAAAACAATCACCCGACTATTAATGATCAAGCTTGTAATATTAGATGTAGTATGTAGTAGCAATATTCGTCCCCACTAGTGCGAGTTGTTTTTTATGTAAAAGAATAAATAAATACAAAATAACCGTATTTCTGCATATGCAGATTCGGGACCTGCAAGAAGTGAAATCATATCAATCTTTGTACGACTGAAGTGGCGGAACGATGATGATGACGTTCATTATAATATATTTCTGCGTGGAATGCATAAGCATTTTCCATCTGTTACGTCCAAGGACATATTCAATGTGTGTTATAATTGTGTGGCTGGGTGTTGGGTGTTCTTTTTTTTCCTCTCTCTCCCGTTGAGACAGGCCCGAATCTACCGTTTTGTCCGACAAAGCAGTCAGGGGAGTTAGTAGATTAACGTTGGTGAACTTGAACTTGAAAAATTGTGTGTACTCACGTCTTTCCACACTTGAAACAACATTCCTTCTGATGTTCATTCATGTTTATTTGATGCTATAAATGAACTAGTATGAAGAGATGATCGGTTCTCGAGCCGCTTGAAGGAGCTCCAGCTATCTGTCACGACACATTAAAGACACACTAGACACTATTTATTAATTCAACTTCTTAAAAAAATTACAATATTTTCAATATGAAACAGTTTCATACGTTGTCAGTGTCCTCTTTGCGCCGCAATGTATTTTTCACTGCGTGAGAACATGATGTGTGGCGTGAGAGCGCACGGGTTGTCGGACATAGCAACAGGGGGCGGGTTTTGCGAAGGATCAATTGTTCAATCTCGTGATGTCTGAGGTGACTGGATAGCGACGGGACGTTTACGTTTTACTAAATTAAGGAACTGAAGGGGGAAAGTGTCATTTTTTGTACATCTTTTTTCTCCTGGTTTGTGGCAGACAGGGAGAGAGGAAAGTTTACTGTATTCTATTTACGGTTTGTCTTCTAGGTCATTTATAAATCTCTCTGGGTTAGTTAGTTTGGTATTATTTGTTATTTCGGCTTAGCTCTCCTCTGAAGTCTTTGTTCCTTATGTTTGTTAATTGCTCTGATGATAGTATGGTTTCTGTTATGATTGCTTTCAAATTAAAAAAATATATTAATTTGAATTGGTGTTTGTGTTGACTCTGGGACGGGAGGGTGGATTGCCCAATGCAAACTCGTGGTATAGATACACAGTAGCAAGAGACTGGGTTGCACACACACACACACACACTGAGGATGAGTTATTGCACTGCTTTGTCACCGTGTGTGTGTGTGTGTGTGTAGATAGTGTTGTTAGTGTACCGTGCGTTCAGTACCAGCTCCAGTCATTATGTGCTGCTCAGTAAACCGCAGACGATGTCACTCTGTGGGTGGAGCATCTGAGAGTCTGGACCAATCAGTCCAAACAAACCTTCCTAAGGGAACAGATCAATGGCAGGTAACACACACACACACACACACACACATTTCTGTACAGGCACACACATACGCAGACACACATTCTGCATTAATTTGGAGTTTAAATGTGAAATTATTACAATAAAAATTTTAAAAACTTTAAATGTTAGGTGCGATTAATCACGATTAATGGCTGAACAATGTGCGAATAATTAGTAGCGATTGACGATTAAATATGCATAAGCAGTAAGATATCGTTTGCCGACGTTTCCTTTGGAAAACTACTAGTGAAAATCCTGGTGTGGACGGAGAGCGTTTAGAAAGGGAAACGTAGCCTGATGAAAAGCACAGTGAGGAGTGTCGTGACTGACTTCTCAAAGGTCGTGTGAGTTGACCTCTAGGATGATGTCACTGCGGTAAAAGTACAAGTAAATGCAAAATACAAAAGAAGCATAAAATATTAGTAAAAATTGTTCTATACCCAGTTTGAGCAGCAAGATTGTTTTAACTGTTTCTTGTTTGGTTTGCTCTGAATTTAAAAAAAATGGCAAAATGTTTATTGCAAGTTTTAAATATAAAAAATACTAATATATTAAATATACCTTGATTATTCACGTTAATTCATAGTGCATTATAATTAATGTAAGAAATAAAAAATGTAAATATTGAAATTAACAATGAACAACGCTTTCATTAACCTTTAATGTCACCAAATGAACTCTATTATAAGTGTTTCCATTTCACATAAATCCAAACAATCGTGCTTAAAAATGGCCATATTTCAAACAAGGGCATATTATATGTTTACTTTCACTCGTTATTGGCTTCTATCTTAGAACACTTGATGAAATATGTGTTAAAGTGCGATAAAAAAATCGAACACATTTCTGATTTATGTTTCTGTCAACTGCAGGATTAGGATACAATTTAAATATGCATCTTCGCTGGATAAAGAATGCAAAAAATCTTACAAATGGATATAAACTAATGCAAATAGAGGGTAACAATCGTGACATTATACAGTTGGTGTTTTTGTCACATTGTTTTGACCGCTTGAGGTAACGTTACTACTAATGTTAGCTCCTCTCAGCCTCGACGTCAAACACACTGCTGTTCTCCACTAATGCAGCGTCTAGACAACAAACTAATTACTTTAGTAATATGAAAACATATACTGTAGTGTACTGTATAACATTCCGCTTTTGTTGTCTGTTTTAAATCCATTTTTGAAGTGTCCCGTTCTGTGTTTGGGAAGCTTCTTAAAAATAATTTTTCCCTGAAGCAAACCCCGCGGCTTTGAGAATAGATTAACGGCGATATTTTTTTTATCGCCGATAAGAGTCTCGCGTTAACGCCGATAACGGCCCACCACTAATATATATATATATATATATATATATATGAAATAGTTAAAGTTTGAATGGAATCTCTAACTGAAGCGGTTTAGGCAGAATACTGGGGATTAGTTATTTAGAATGAACTCCTAACCAGAAGTTTTAGCCCCAGAATGATTTCTCCCCCACAGTATTTTTGACCTTTTAAGGTCCGTTGTGTTTTCATTCAGGTTTTTTTTTTTTTTAGTACTATCTTTTTTCTGCATTATGGTAGTGTGAGTAAATGCATAAATTGTGAACTATTACTTTGTGACGAGCAGGGCGGGCGAGAGCCGTGAGGGAACGGCGCGAGGCCGGTGACGTGAGAGATAACGAGCTTCAGCTGCTCGGCGCACCGGTCTCGTATCTCTCACGGAGGAGCTCCGGAAGCATAAAAGAGGAGCAACAACAGTGAAGGACGAGAGAGGACCAGGCCTGGATTTTATGTTGTGTTTTATTTTGTTGGTGTGGACGGCAGTCGCCGTGAGGAACTGCCGCCCTTCTACTTTGTTTTATTGTTGGGTTTATATATTTATTAAAGTTGTTGAGTGTTCGCCGGTTCCCGCCTCCTCCTTCCCGTTCTTAAGAAGAGATTCGAGACCGGTGCGCCGAGCAGCTGAAGCTCGGTATCTCTCGCGTCACCGGCCTCGCGCCGTTCCCTCACGGCTCTCGCCCGCCCTGCTCGTCACATACTTAAATTTGTTTTACTCAGTTTATGCTGATTTACTTACAATCTTTTAATTTTCATATGAAAAATATGGAGGTAGACCTAGATCTGTCAAGTCAGCACAGATCTTTTAGCGGCTATGCTAGAGTGTGACTTAGATTAAGGTAATCAACTTCTCTTACTTGTGCTTTTCTTATTAGCCTCTCGAAATCGCTCCAATTCTCAAGAAGGTCACTCCAGAGAATCCGTGGCTTGGTCAGATAAACGGCAGAGGTACAACACTATTGATCAAATATGAATACTTAAAATATTTCTTTTTAAGATATTACATTGATTTTGTATTTAGTTTGGTAATTCTTGTCTTATCATAATAATCAGGCCTCTGTCTCAGCTGAATCGGTATGTTCTTCACTCTGCTACGGACAGTGATGCAGACTTGGCCTCGGGCGACAGCGTTAGTCTGACTTGCTCGATCAGCGAGGACAGCCTGGCTTCCACCATCACACCCAAGCACCAGAGCCATCCAGGTCACGGCATTAAACGGGTTAATGGCCATGGCCTACTGGGAAACGTTAACATGGATGAGGAGGAAGAGCAGGTAACCATCACCAGGCCTGACTCATCCAAGAATGTCATCACCCTGGTAAATTCTGAGGACACAGAGCGACAGAGTGCTACCCCTGGTGCCTCCTCAGATTCTCGAACAGCCAGTTTCTACCTGGAACCCTTGATGCCTGCGGTTCTCAGGCCAGCCAAAGAGAAGTCCATAAGCCTGAACAAGGAAGAAGAGTCGGGAGAAGTACGTCATCGAGGGTCAGCACGAAAAATGGCAGGAGCAGATAGTGCCGTTTCGTCTTTCAGAGGGAGACCTCCGCACACCCTTTACAGGACTGTGGCGAGGGGGGCGTGGTCAGCGAGGTCTGCAGCGTGAGAGAAAGTCGGTGTGTGGATTAAGCGTGAATAATGAACACCTGTCTGATTCCAGTGATTGGCGTGGAGAGACCGGTTAAAAGGGAGCGGCTGGAGGAAGTGAGACAGAGAGAGAGACGGGCTGTGACTACCGACGACGAACCGGAGAGAAAGCTGACTGCTACGGAGAAAGTGTTACGTTACGAGTGAAGTGTGTGTGTGCAGCTCAGTGGAAATGTGGAGGGCTCAGTGGAGCCATTTATTTTGATTTAAAGAGAGTGAATAAAAGTAGTCACAGTCCAACCCGACCCCATCCTCTTCCTTCCTTATGTGTGAACCTCGAACTTTACTACAAGGACCTTTACCCCCAACACCAGCTCTGAGTTTGACACAACTATTGAGCATAAATCCAGTGAACTTGTGCCTCCATTTAGTATTCTGAAACAGAGAAACAAGAATGTCATAAAACTCAAGAACTCCACTCAACTTTCATTGCAAATAATGAAAACTCTTTTCAACTATAAACATCTTACAGACAACCTGCAATTAAATGAAATGTAGTCTCTCTGCTGTTACTTATTCCATTAAAATCACCTTTTCTAAAAATCTTGCGTCTATAAATGTCAAAATAATTTTAATTCAATTGTAATATTAATAATAAAAATAAATGCAACTGTAAATGTCATGAAAGTAGTAATAAATGCGATATGACTGATAACTGTGCGTTATTATTTTGCTGTATTCTAGGTCTATATGCTACTCAAACCCATTCAAACAGATTGACAACGCTGATTGGTGCTAAATGAACCACGTGACGGCGTGGCGCGAAATCAAGGGCTTTCGCGGCTCTCAAATAGTACCAAAGAATAGACAAAAACGTTAGATTCAATAAATCTGTCTGCATCGCGTAAATGAACTTCTTACATACATCATATCTGCACTTTGTTCTTTATGACAGAGAATTATGTCAGTGAGCGCGCAATCTGTTCTCACCGGGTTTCTTCACCGGTGACTAATCAACCGCCTTCGATTGGACATTGGCCGTTCCTAAGCTCACCGAAAACGCGCGTGATTGGTCAACGCTGTCTTTGAATGACGTGAACCTAAAATCTAAATCTAAGACGATTTAAACCAGCAATCGACTTTTCATCGTAATATCTATGCATAAATATGACTGAATGTAAAATACAAACTCGTACATCATCTCATAAGATTCCATAGTGGATGCTAAAACGTGAGCTTAAAATGGGCGCCAAAATTAATAACTCCCCAGCACGCAGAAGGTAATGCTAACTGACACACACAATATCACATTACGTTTTCACACAAAGATAGAAGTCGGCTTACATTAGCTGTAAACACCAAATTACTTACAGTTTCAAAAACATTATGATCTTTACAGAGATGAAGGTACATTCAGTGTCAATAAAAACGACAAACTATACCTCACATTATAGTACGAATAATATTGCCTACTATATTTCAAATAAAGAGCTACATTTCTCATTACAGGGCTTTACAATACAGCATATTTGGACACAGGCGTCTCGCTCACCTCAAGAGAATAGAGTGGGACGATCTCTTGGCAACTGCTCCGGATCGTCGGTTTCGCAGCCAATCAGCAGCGAGCTTTGATTGTACAACCAATAGAATCACACCTTCCTATATATTATTTTCATAGACTTTCGTGATGAGGCAAATCCGTAATTAAACTAATAAATCATACAAGTTGAACTGTTGTGTAAAATCTATAACACATTTGCAATCATGTGGATATTTTTCTTTGATTTGCTTTCTTGGGTCGATTTTGTCTCCACCGTGGCACAGATGAACATAAAAAAGCTTCCAGTTGACTAGCAGTGCATTTCATACCATTCGTTTGTTAAATAAAGTTTATCTGTTGTTACCTGAAATCATGCTGTCTTCCTTTCCTGAAATATCCGCCTCATCAATGACAGACGCCGTTTGAGCGCGCTCTACTTGTTCCGGTGAAATCACGAAATAAAATGCACAAACATGTTCCTACTCTTCATAAACAATCACCGATTTTAATTGTAAAGAATACTATACTATGAATGAACCTCTTTCATGCTACTCTGAGCCCATTTGAGAATGACAAATTAATGTGTATTAACTCTCGTAAAGAATCGCGAGCTTAATACTACTATAGTAGATTGAATGCTAAGCATTAAACACCAGTTCTTTTGTCAATAAATTAAACTCAATGTACTAATGAAATTGACTTGTGGACACCATAAGGTTATTTAATTTTTTGTAATCGTTAGTCCTGACATTTAATAAAAAATGAAAAATATGTAAACAGTGAAAATATGGCCTTGATTAAAAGAAGAATAAAAAACGTTTTTGGAACCAGCATACCTCAAGTAAGCAAGGTTTGGGTTAATCAAATGACCAGAAGTTAACCTTGCTTTCTGGAATACCCCCTGGACCTTCTGTGAAGTCCACAAGAACACATTTTTAATGTGCCATCGAAGAAGATTCAATAAAGACAAAAACTCATGATATGCCAATTCAACCAAAATGTTTATTAAAAGATTTAGAAAACGCCTGTTGTGCCAAATCCCAACCTAATGTCGGACCATAGCTCACATTTAAATACCATTTTAACTTCATATTAAAAGGATCTAATATCTGCATTAACTCCAAGATTATAAAAATAAAAACATAAATACCTTACTGTTGCAATAATACAATTTTACAAGGAGAAAATGATATATTTGATTTGTTAACTTGTTTTACACAATACTAATTTTATGTTTTAAATTCTTCACTTTCACGTACTTTACTGTTACAATAATGTCATTTTACTAGGGGATATATACATTTATTCATAGTAACTAACTTATTTGTTAACTTGTTTTACACAATACTAATTTTTGTTTCAAATCCTTCACTTTCAAATCTGAAAAACTTTTTCACTTCCATCATTTCTAACACATCAGTTTCTATTTTGGCAGAATACTGACGAAAGCGTTTGACTTATAGTATAGTTATAGTGAAACTTGTGCAGTAATTCACGGAATCATGGGCATTAATTGAGTATTTTACAATGGCTTTGAATGCAACTTGCACATGTATTTATAAAAGGAATAAGCCCGTAAACCCTGTGATTTCAGAAAACCAGAGAGGCTTTTAACAACACCCCTTAGCAGTTCTGAAAGCACTGTAAACCATGGCGTCACAGGGCTTACTGCTTTAGACATAACATGATTTCATTTTTATTTCAAATCAATTGTGGAGCCTTGTTTATTTAAATTTGAATGATTTAATTAATAATACAAATATTCATCGACTCGCAAAGTGTTGTTTTGGAAACCCTGGTCGCCAGGGACCCGAGAGGGACACAGGATTTGACACAACACCCCCAGTAAGCAAGCCACTGGCAACGGTGGCAAGAAAAAAACTCTTAAGGAGATAAAAAAAAACCTTGAGAGGAACCAGACTCATCAGGGGAACCCATCCTCCTCTGGCATGGCGTGCACATTATAATAACATTCTTATTTAGGCTAATATATGAAATATTAGATTGAAACCAATTATTTAATATGATAATAAGATCATTTATAAATATATTAAAATTAATAAATTGATCTAATGATTAGATGTGATCAGTGGTGTAATGAAGCCTCTCCCGCCATCTAGCCGCTGGATCTGACATGGCAAACAGTCTGGACACCCTGAGGTACAGAAGGTAAAACAGATATGATTTAAATTGAATTGTTTTCATTCTGAAAGACTTATAGAGCATAACGTTTCAGGTCAGATATATGTCTTGCAAGAGACATTTGTATTCTCTCACTTCTGAGAACCATCATAGACTGTAAAATCTAAGCTTTCACATCAAAGCACATGCCTCTGAACAAACACATTGTATGATAAAATGCACTGAAACACTAGACCTTACCAGTAGTATTGACAAACTTTACCTCAGTGCTTTAATGTGCTTCTTCAGTCGTCAGCATTGTCCTCAACTCCAAACACATCTGGTCCCGTCCTCTGCCAATGAAATTAATAAATGAATAATGCGATCACTACATACACATTTACTAATAAACTAAAAAAAGTAAACCCAGAACTAAAACTTACTGAAAGAAATTGGCACATAAGCTGGTATCCAGCTCATCATCATCATCAGTGTTGCAGCACAGTTGAACTTCTCAGACATTCTGACTTGCCAGTTCCTGAAAAACATCAAAATCAAAATTAGATTAGAATATTCCTTTAAATGTGGTTATCGTGTGCAGTAGTACAGTGACTGAAGTGAGATCTTTTAATACTTAGCTTAAGATGGTATATTGCACACTCGTATCCAGTGTTGGAGAGGACTGCTATTGTCCCCAAAATCTTCCTGCAACTTTACAGAAGAGAACATATCAATATTAGAATAGCAGAGGACTGCAAATAATACATCCAGTACACGTTGTACAGATTGAACTCAAATTCATTTAGAACAAATGTTATGTTAAGGTCAAAACAAATACATCACAACAGTGTCTTACTTCTCACTTTACCTTACTGTCTTTTATGACTTACTGCCGCCGTTGCTCTCACTGTCTGTGTCCTCCCTGGAGTTGCCACACTCATCCTCACTGCTTCCTGTATGTTGCTGCTGCTGCTGCCTTTACTTCCTAGTGTCCTCCCTGGAGCTGTCACACTACTCCTTCATCCTTCCTGCTGTTGTATTCTTTATGTAGCTCAGTCTTAAGGGTGCCATGGAAATTTGAAATATTTTAATGCTAAGTAGTTATGTTTTCTATTATACGCAGAACGTATATTTATATATATATTTTTTTTTTTCTCAGTATCACTGGGGTAGAGACAAATATAATAAATGTATTCACACAAACGACTAGAGGATATGCCATATAAAATAACACAATTAGATGATTTATGGCTCACTATTTATTGACCACCAATAGTTTTCCCCAAAATCACAAAAACCAAGTTAAAAGGTCCCCATGAAGGGTTGTGGTGGTGTCATATATTCTCTTTAAGCCATCAGTACTTGAGAGTTCATCAGATGTGAACAGCATTGAGTGTACAATATCTGTAAATGTTCCCCATCTGCTCATGTGTAGTTTACATGCAGAGGATTTTCTGTCCGTTCTACTATCTGTACAAGTTTCTTTTAAGAATAAAAGATGCCAATGTGTATTCAGATTTCAGTCTTCTTGTATTTGTCTTTTTGTCTCTCTTAACACTTTCCTTTATGGCCCATTTAGATTATTTATCCAGAATTTTTCATTTTTCCTCAAATCAGCTTGATTAATATCAAAGGTTAAAGCAACTCAAAACAGATACTGACGAAGCTAACAGAGCAACGCCAAGCTGCGTTTGAATATCAGAGAAATATAGTACAATTTCTTTCTTTTTTTGGACTATAGTGAATGTTCCTCACGGCACGTGTGGGGCTGGCCTGCAGCGCCATCTGCTGAAGTGCAGTGATTCTCAACAGCGCCATCTGCTGCTCAGAGGATAAGTGCGTGTATTGCAGTCAACGCATATAAACTAAACTAAAGTTCGTTTCCCAGCAGCGATGTTACTCAACTATGATCGCAAGTTCCATTGAATTCTATTTGTAACGACAGAACTTGCGATGATGGTTGGTTTTGGGAAACGCACTCCTGGGCTCTTGTCTATCAGCCTTCAAACTAAGGTCCAGTTTAAGTTTTGTGAGGCTCACTAAAACTTTGTTTTGGGCGCCACAACAAAACTCTTTGTGACTGCTGCAGTCAAACTAAGTCAAGAAAATTCTTTATTTGCTTTACATTTCATTCTTTTTGCACTGAATTATTCCAAATCCTTCAAATCTAGTGAGGGGGTCTCTCACAGTCCTTGGAATTAGGCGGGCTTGTGATGTCAGATTAAACTTTTGGGACCATCCTCTCAATATTCTTGAGGCACCTCTTCACAATACTAGAATTTCATTCATGTTTTTCCTGACTATAGCACCTACTCGGAAGTCGTGATAGTCTTTTCTACCCTATTATGTTGTATATCCAAAATAAATGGCTTCTCTAACAAGAAAAAATGTGGGGACGGACTTGATTTTGTCCATCAGGAATTGATTGGATCGTTGGATTGTTGTGGTTTGTTATGGCAGTAATCTCGTGTGATTGACAAATTGCCCCGCCCTCACACCTGTGAATGCATCATTAGTGAAGAGATGTTATTGCAGGAGTGAGGGGAAGTTATTCTGATTATGAGGGCACATGATTTTTTTATTGATTTTTTTTAAATAAATGTGCACGAACAAATAATTTATGATCTATCCTGCAATATTCTATTTAAAAAAAAAATATATATATATATTGTCAAATATTTTGATTTCATGGTGACTTTAACAATATCTGTCTTTTAACATTTCAGGCCCTTCCACTCTTGTTTCTTTATATTTGTTCCCATCCCATATGATACAACAACCTGTAATATAACCTGCAATATAAATATGACATGTGTATTATTATTACTTATTATTATTATTTTACTACAAAATGTTTTTTGTTGACCTTACTTAGATTCTCAAGTATTTGTCCAAAACTTGTCCAAATGTTGTCCCAACTTATCCAACCTGAGTTATCTGAACAAACATTTTTACATTCAACAATGATGTACCAGTTCCCAGCATGCATTTCAGCTTGAAAAAAATGATGAGGTCATTAATTATTATTAAAACATGATTACTGCTTTCATTAACCGCCTTGATGTATGCTGCTGCTGTCGTTGTCACTGTTATTTCCCAGCCAACACACCCATGTGGGACCCAGGTGGGTCTGATGTGGGTTGCCTAAGTGGGGCCCAGACATTTTTGTAGACAGCTACTCTACTTCCCCCTGCTGGAGGACCTGATCAGGGATGTGTGTGACGGTGCTGCACTGCTGCAACTAGTCTAAAGGAGTTTTAGACTGGTGTGTAATGTCTTCACCACTAGCACCAGACATAATCAGGTTTCCCAAACACTCCTTCTGCCTCCCTACTCCCTCCTAAACGGCTTATTATAAGTAGACACCCCTCCAGAGTTGCGCCATTGGTTGAGCCAGTTGTTGCTGTCAGGCGGCTTAAGCAAACAGAACATATTTTGATGGTGCTACAGAGCTTACTTTAATGGAAAATCAACATGTGAAAAGAGAAAGTATTTTAACACATCCCATTCAAACCTGGTGCTGCACTTTATTTTAATTCTTTAAATCTGGACATATGAAATAATGGGCAGAAAAATCACTTTTTTGAAATGTAGAAGTTTAATAGAATTTTTTTGATGATAAGAAGATAAACGACAACAAAAAACAATTTATTTTCTTTTTTTTTAATATCATATTTGATCATTCGTTTATGGCTCACAGTAATGACTCGTATAGTACAATGGTGAAAAAACATCTGATTTTTATTCTGAGGCCCAAACTGAGCAAAAATATGCAAATTAGTGCAATTGCTGGTATTTATGTGTTTTGGTAGTTGATAATAGAGGCCTTACAGTAGGTGTCTTGTAGTTTGTCTTTTTCATAATGTTGATTGACTAGGTTTATTCCCCCTTTATTCGCCTCTTGAGTTAAGTAACAATTCTCTGAAATGTTCTTTTCCAATACTTCAACTCCCAAGCAAATATTGACCTTGTTTGGATTCAGCCCTTGGTTTATCGTTCATGAATGTCAGAGCCTGCATGCCCCAGGATGGCTTGTTTGCAAACTTTGTTTTATGTTATCTGCAGATATCTGCTTGAAAGAGGTGACCTCAATAGCAGACAGCCTTTATAATATCCAGCTGCTGAAAGAGTTTGCCAATGAGTACCTTAACAAAAGCTTCTATTTGACTTTAGAAGACATGCTGTACGCACCTCCTGTGCTCAAGGTAAGTTATTCGGTTATGTATAATGCATCTCATCATTAACCGGATGGTTCATGATTCTCTCACTGTTCGTTTTCTTCTGCAGCACAATGTCATGGTATTTATAGCGGAGCTCTTCTGGTGGTTTGAGATTGTCAAGCCTGAATTTGTCCAGCCGAGAGATGTCCAGGAATTTAAAGATGGTGAAGTTTTTTTTATTTTGGGCTATACATTTGTCTATACAAGTTGTTGATTTGGGTGTTCTACCTTTTTTGCTGACATCTGATTTTTTTTTTCTTAAATCAATAAAGTTAGCATGAAGCCTCTACCAATATCCTCAAATTTTGGCTATTGTAATAGTAATATGACTTGCATTATAATAATATTCTCATTGCAGCAAGAGCAATGACTCAGCCCAAGAGTGCCAGGCCTACTGTGCCCATCTCCAACGCCACCAAACGGAGCTTCCTGGTGTCTCCCGGTGTGGTTGATCCAGCTCTTCCAGTCCAGAGCAGCCCGGAAGTTTGTAACAGGCACTTCCTGCACCCTGAAGAATCTGAGCCTCTGTAAATGCTTCATGGTTTTGTCTCTGTTTGATGTGTAAAATCTTTCTTTTTGGTAGTTGTGGGTGTAAATGTCAGTGATCTGTTTGAAAGCTGTTTTAATGTAAAAAATATGCCTTGTTCTTTCTCAGATTTCTTTCGAAATAAACTCTCTTATAATTAACATTACCTAACTAAAACTATTTCACCAGCCAGACTACTATTACTTCAGCTACCGGAGTAGAAAAACGCCATATAAAATCTCTAATGCAGAAGAGTTAATTTCTCTATTAGGCTGTTTCAAATTTGAGTAGGCCACATCTCAGAGGGTGTTTCATTTTATACAGTAACTAAAAACAGCAACAAAAAAAAAATGTATTACATTTCTGGCCAACTGTGTCAGGGTGATGCGCATTTAGTGATCTAGAAGCATTACTGTTATTTTTCTGTCATGTTTTCCTGGGAAAACAAACTGAAGATAAGCTTGAGATAATTTTATGTTGTAATTGGGAATCGGTCCAACACTCTATTAGTCAATTAGTGAGGCCAAAATTAGACTAATATTTTTTGTGTGTTTGTGCTTTAACTTGCTGACAAAGTTTAATCTGTTTCTGGATCGCTTTTCAACGCACAAGCAGATTCCATCACATAGTTCTGCACATCCCTAGTCATGATGATCATGATGATTCACACCTGAATCCTATTGTCTCATAACGTCTTTTGCCCTGTCATGTTGTGCCTGTGTTTTTAGGCAAGCTGAGACAGTACTGCATTGCCCTGCCTAACTTAAAAGAATTTTAAGAAGTTACTGTGCTTACTTTTATTTCACAGGCAATGTAAAAATACAAGCTACTCTAACATAAAAGGCATTTTAATGTCATGCTAGTGCCATTAATGTAGCTCTGTAATTGTAGCACTGTTTTAAATGGTCTTTTTAAGTCAAGTCAAGTCAAGTCATCTTTATTTATATAGCGCTTTTTACAATGCAAATTGTGGCAAAGCAGCTTTACATTAATAAGAAAATGGTGTCATTGTGCAGCTTATTCTATATATTATTGATTCATTCCGTTGCAAATATCAATAGTTATTAGTCTAGTTCATTTATGTATATCAGCACTGCAGAAAACAGTGACGTAATCGTCCGGCTCAGCTCAGTTTGTATACAACGGCGCCAATGCAGGCATATCAAAAACACTGCTGAATATCAAGCAAGTGTCCCCAACTTAAGCAAGCCAAAGGCAACAGCGGCAAGGAACCAAAACTCCAACAAATGGAGAAAAAAACCTCGGGAGAAACCAGGCTTAGTCGGGGGGCCAGTTCTCATCTGGCCAACAGTGAACACTTGTCCGATACTCAGGCAGAGTTACAGGTCATTAAACCGTTTTGGAATCGCAACAGTCAAAATATTTAATCTAGTTTAAGATCTTTTTGATCACGCCGGTATGGGACGGTTTGTTGGGATATGTGCCACTGGCTGATGAGTCGGTAAGGTCTTAACAAAGGATGAGCTAGTTAACACAGTCTCCGCCGACACCACAGGGCCACATTGCTGCCGCACACAGGCACAGGTTCCCCGTCCGACCCGGACACGGCCCAGATCCAGCCAATCACGTTAATTGGTAAACCTCGGGATAAGCAGAGAGACAAAAAGTTAGCGTAGACGCCATTCTTCTTCTGATGTACCGAGTACATCTGGTGTTATAGGAAGTGATTCCGGCTGACCTGATCTATGCAGCCTAACAATCCTTTAACGGATATGAAGACAAAAGTTTATAGTGCGTCATGTGTATGCCAAGTTAAATAGATGCGTTTTTAGTCTAGATTTAAACTGACAGAGTGTGTCTGCTTCCCGAACAATGCTAGGAAGATTGTTCCAGAGTTTAGGTGCCAAATAGGAAAAGGATCTACCGCCTGCGGTTGATTTTGATATTCTAGGTATTAACAACTGGCCAGAATTCTGAGATCGTAATAGACGCGAAGGACTATAATGCATTAAGAGCTCACTCAGGTACTGGGGAGCTAAGCCATTTAGTGCTTTGTAAGTAATTAGCAAGATTTTAAAATCTATACGATGTTTAATAGGGAGCCAGTGCAGTTTTGACAGAACAGGGCTAATATGTTCATATTTCCTGGTTCTAGTAAGGACTCTAGCAGCTGCGTTTTGGACCAGCTGTAATTTGTTTATCACGCGAGCAGGGCAACCACCCAATAGAGCGTTACAGTAATCTAGTCTCGAGGTCATAAACGCATGAACTAGCTGTTCCGCATTTGTCATTGAGAGCATATGTCGCAATTTAGATATATTTTTAAGATGGAAGAATGCGGTTTTACATATGCTAGAAATGTGGCTTTCAAATGAAAGATTGGTATCAAAGAGCACACCCAGGTTCCTAACTGACGAAGATGACTTAACAGAGCAGCCATCAAGTGTTGGACAGTATTCTAGGTTTTTATGTGAAGTTTTTGGTCCAATAATTAGAATCTCTGTTTTTTCTGAGTTTAGTAGTAGGAAATTACAAGTCATCCAATTTTTTATATCAGCTACGCATTCTGTTAATTTTGAGAATTGGTAGGTTTCGTCAGGGCGTGAGGAAATATAGAGCTGAGTATCATCAGCGTAAAAGTGAAAGCTAATGCCATGCTTCCTAATGACATCTCCCAAGGGTAGCATGTACAGAGTGAAAAGCAACGGTCCTAGAACTGAGCCTTGTGGTACTCCATATTTAACTTGTGATCGAAATGACATCTCTTCGTTTACTACTACAAACTGATAACGGTCAGATAAGTATGATTTGAACCATGCCAATGCAATTCCACTAATTCCAGCATAATTTTCTAGTCTATTCAAAAGAATATTGTGGTCGATTGTGTCAAAAGCAGCACTGAGGTCTAGTAACACCAATAGAGAGATACAACCATGATCTAATGATAAGAGCAAATCATTTGTAACTCTAATGAGAGCAGTCTCAGTACTATGGTACGGTCTAAATCCTGACTGGAAATCCTCACAGATACCATTTCTTTCCAAGTAGGAACTAAGCTGAGATGATACTGCCTTTTCTAGTATTTTTGACAGAAAATCGGTCTGTAATTGACTAATTCACCAGGATCAAGTTGTGGTTTTTTAATAAGAGGTTTGATAATAGCCTGCTTAAAATTTTTTGATACGTAACCTAGTGATAAAGATGAATTAATGATCTTAAGAAGAGGATCTATGACCTCTGGAAGCATCTCTTTCAATAGCTTAGTCGGTATAGGGTCTAACATACATGTTGTAGATTTTGATGATTTAACAAGTTTAGACAATTCTTCCTTTCCTATAGCAGCGAATGAATGGAATTTTTCCTCAGGGATACAACAACCCACTGTCTGATGTGATACTGTAGTAGACAGTTGCATGGCTATAATTTTCTCTCTAATGTTGTCAATCTTGCAAGTAAAGAAGTTCATAAAGTCATTACTGCTGTGCTGTTTGGAAACATCAGAAGTTGAGGCTGTATTTCTTGTTAATTTAGCCACTGTATTAAATAAATACTTAGGGTTGTGTTTATTTTCTTCTAAAAGATTTGAAAAATAAGCAGATCTAGCGGTTTTTACAGCCTTTCTGTACTCCATCATTTTCTCTCTCCATGAAATCCGAAAAACTTCTAGTTTTGAATTCTTCCAGCTGCGCTCCAGTTTTCTGGCTGCTCTCTTAAGGGCCCGAGTGTGCTCGTTATACCATGGCGTTGGACTAATATCCTTAATCTTTTTTAAGCGCAAAGGAGCGACAGAGTCTAGAGTGTTCGAAAAGAGAGCGTCAATAGTTTCTGTTGCAACATCGAGTTCTTCTAAGCTGTCTGGTTTGCTAAGTTGATGAAACTGATCAGGAAGATTATTTATAAAGCAATTTTTAGTGGTAGAAGTGATGGTTCTAACATATTTATGGCAGACAGGCGGTTTTCCAGCCTTGGATAAATGTAGCACGCATGAGACTAGATAATGATCTGAGACGTCATCGCTCTGCTGCAGAATTTCAACGGCATCAATATCGATTCCATGTGACAATATTAGATCTAGAGTATGATTACGACAATGAGTTGGTCCTGACACGTGTTGTCTAACTCCAATAGAGCTTAGAATATCTGTTAGTGCCAATCCCAAAGCGTCTTTTTCATTATCTACATGTATATTAAAATCACCAACAATAAGGACTTTATCCACAGCCAGTACTAACTCCGATAGAAAATCAGCAAATTCTTTGATAAAATCTGTATGGTGCCCTGGTGGCCTGTATACAGTAGCCAACACAAATTTCAAATGAGATTTGTCACTTACATTATATAACGTTACATAGAGCACCATCACTTCAAAAGAGATATATTTGAAAGACTTTTGAGTAATACTGAAGATATTACTATAGATTACAGCAACACCTCCCCCTTTACCTTTCTGACGAGGTTCGTGTCGATAATAGTAACCTTGAGGGCTAGACTCATTTAAAGTAATGTAATCGTCTGGTTTTAGCCAGGTTTCTGTCAAACACAGCACATCTAGGTTATTTTCTGTGATAATATCATTTACAATAAGTGCTTTTGAAGAAAGGGATCGAATATTCAGCAACCCAAGCTTTATCATTTTGTTATCTTTATAATCTCTGTTTACTACTTGTTGAACATCAATTAAATTATCACCCGTAAATGGGTTTGGAAGTTTTCTGTATTTATTAGTTCGGGGTACAGACACAGTCTCTATCTGATGATATCTAGGTGAAAGAGTCTCTATGTGTTGGGATTTATCTGAATTCTGTGACGTGAGACAGCTAGCAGACGGTCGGTTTAGCCAGTCTGTCTGCTTCCTGACCTGGGCCCCAGTTAGTCAAGGTTGAGCTCTAAGACTATGTGCCATATTACTAGAGAGAAGAGCGGCACCACCCCAGGAGGGATGAATACCATCTCTTTTCAACAGGTCAGGTCTGCCCCAAAAACTTTTCCAATTGTCTATGAAACCTATATTATTCTGTGAACACCACTAAGGTCCTAAACAGAGCAGTGCTGCTTGTCTATATTTGTCCATCCACATGGAAAATGTTTAGTGTCAGTTACGATTAGATTTTGGCTGGATAGACCTTTGGGGGCCTGGAAGATCATTCGTCCTAATTTTTTTTTTTGTGCTGGTGGTTTGCCAACCGTGTTCTCTGCTTGCTGTTTCACTGTTTCAGTAATAAGGGGAATTCTGGCTTCAGCCCCTCCCATCCACTTCTGCCACTGAGACAAAGACAAAAGAAGGCTCAGCCAGGAGAGGACAGCACGGGTATGGCATCAAGTGTCTGCTGCTGTTCATAGAACAACTCTTTAACTAGTTTTGTTGTTGTTTTCATGTTCACATGGAAGATATATACACATATTAGTGGTGGGCATAGATTCATTTTTTAATCTAGATTAATCTCACTGTAATCTTGGAATTAATCTAGATTAAAATGGCTCATTTGAATTCTTCTGAAGGCATTCAGAATATGTGTGCTACCCAAATAATGACTAAAAGTAAGTCTTTGAGAATGGGTTTCTCAAGCCAGGTGGCGCATTAGACCAGGGGCTCATCTCCTCTTTCCAAAATGCTTCACAAACTGCTTGAGAAAGCTGTTCTACTATGATGATTGGTGATGAAAATAAATTATGTTCAATAAGATCCACTTGTTTACTAACTGTTTATTCACTTAAACATGAATTTTGAACTGTATACATAAGAGGTCGTGATGAACGGATTACAATCAGTAGCTTTGTGTCAATCAGTCCAAGCTCTATTTCTCTTTCTTCCATCAGTCACTCAGGCAGAGCAGCTTGTTCACATTTTCTGGTGACAAACTAGATCTCCTGTTCTGCACAATATGGCCTGCTAAAGAAAAAAGTCTCTCGCATGGGACAGTTGTGGCAGGAGTCCCCAAGTATTTACGGGCAATGTGGGCCATCTTACCATAGACAGCAGTGTGTTCCGACCACCACTTCAGTGGACACTGATCTAGACTGGCACCTCTCCACAGTATGTCCTAATGAAGAGCTTCGGAATCTACAAACAAAACAAATCCATAAATCCAGAGTATTTAGTGTATTTCCAGGGACACGGAGCAGAGTACCCTTACAAAAAATTACTGCAGTTTTTTAGAAGTAATACTGCAGTTTTTGTTAAATATAGAAAAATGCAGTTTTTTGGACACGAAAAAACTGCAGTATTGCAGTATAACCTAAAATGTCTGTAGTTTTACTGAAGTACAACTACTGCAATACATCTAAAGTACTAGTAAAATAAAACTGCAATACAACTGCAGTTATACTGTGTTTATACTTCATGCAACTTTCAATTGTACTCCATTTTACTGCAGCTGTACTTATACTACAGTTTTACTGCTGTTGAACTTCCTTGTACTGCAGTTGTACTGTGACTATACTTCATTATACTGCAAATTTGAATTAAACTGCAGTTAAACTACTTGGTACTGCAGTTTTATTGCAGTTCTACTTCAATATACTGCAGTTCTTTTTTGTAAGGGTAAAGCTGGCTGAAAAGGTTTGTTCCCGGTTTTTTGTTGTTGTAAACAGTTTCTGTTTTTCCCCATCACGTCGTATGTCATCAGATACAATCGGGGTAAACAGCCAGAACTAGTGTGTTTTGGTTAAACTTGTTAATTTGTTTTAACTTAAGATGAGTCTCCGTTAGCCCAGAATGCTGTCTGGAAATAGACGGAGACTGAACTCGGACACAGAAACTATTGAATAGAGACCAAATCAACTGTCCACATTTCCAACATCTTACGATCACATTGCATTGATATAAATACATTCTGTTCATTGTAGGTTTTCCTAACTGTCAAAAACTAATGGGTAACTAGCATGGATTAGCTGCGGTCGTTAACCAAACACTGAAACAAACCAACGCAACCAGAAATATCATTTCGTAACATTCAATATCATCAAACACATTCTCACTTGTGAAATAATCCCTCGCTGTCTGGTTTTAAGATTTCTTTCGTTTGTGTTCTTCAGACTTTATTTTGTAGTAAGTAATGAAAATGCTTTGGGGAAATGTATCGGCAGTGAAAGTATACATTTTATTTAAGAAAAGTAGTGGAGTAAAAATAAAAGTTGACAGAAATATAAATACTAAGTAAGTACAGATTTTCCCCAAAAATACTCAAGTACTGTAACGAAGTATTATTGCTTCGTTACATTACACCTCTGTTCATACATATATAGGTTTATATATATATATGTATATGAATGATTTTTCACCGCATGAGAAAATGGATGAGAGCGTGAAAGCCTCGCGCTGTGACGTCACGTGGCATTCGAACAGGCAGTGACGTCACAGAGCAGTCGCTAGATGAAGAACACAGGACGCGTTCGACAGTGTTTGTCGCTCTTCACGGCTTTCTTTACTCTCTCAGTAGTTTGCGCCAGTCTTTACTCACGTTTAGCAGCGAGCACACGTCTGTTGTTCACTGGCAGCTGTCAAGTGGAGAGATTCCGCCTGAATTTGTCACCACTGCAGAGTTGATAGTGGAGACGATGACGGACAGTCCAACAGGAGAGATGGAGGAGAAAAAAAGGTAGGATTTATACGTTTATTAACCCCTTTTAACTTGATTTCTCAGTGTGAAAACAAACATCAGTCAAGAGAAGGAGACAAATGTTCTGTAGTCCTCATTGTAGTAATTTAATGGAGTCTAAACATTACAAATATGGCAAAATATGAGAAATACAGAAACACTGTTTGCTATAATTCTCCAAAAGTATGCGTGACCGCTCATAAGTTTCATACCCTTGCAGAATATCCAACAACTTAATAATTTTAACAAAATAACAAGAGGGATCATAAAAATTGCATCTTGTTTGTATTTAGTACTATCCCGAATAAGCTATTTCACATAACAGATGTTTACTCCCCAAGACAAAATGACTGAATTGATCAAAATTGCCCCATTCTAAAATGTACACGAATGAATCGTAACTGTCATGACCTGAAGATCCACCACTGTTTTCATATGTTCATAGTTGTTTGTGAATCCCTTGTAAATGTTAAAAAAAAAATAATTGGGGTGTAATTGCGACTGTTTATCTCACATTTCAAACTTTTTTCCTCAGAATTACAAGATTTAAACTCAAATGTTTTATAAAGTCAGAATTTGGAGATAGGAACTCACAATTGCTAGTTATAAGGTCAGAATTCACTGATTAAAAACTTGCAATTCTGACTTTTCTCAAATTGAGAGTGGATTATGAGGATGTCCATTTTTATACTCAAGCAGACAATTTCATGTTACTCACACATACATTGATGCAGTATTTATTTTGCTTATTGTTGTGAAAAAAGTACTGATTGGGTAATGAAAAGGTTAATGTTGAAGCTATATTTATTGTTCAAAAGAGACCGTATAAAATAGTACTGCAAATGTAACGGAAGATTTAAAATAAACACACAACTCTTTTAGATAAAAACATACATTTTGACAAAAAAACAGGTCATCTTTTTTATGTCCTATAATAAGAATTAAATTTTTCATTGGCTCCTAGCGGTGAAAGTTAAAGGGTTAAATAGAGTTTTTGCTATCTGACTAATCTTTGTAATGTTTTTCTGCAGGTCCTTCCTGAGATCTTGGCTGAGTGTTTGACTCATTTTGGGGGAAAAAAAACAAAAGAACATTGAGAAGTGCAGGAATATGAATTCCTTAAATGTAATAGTTTTTTTCTTTAATGAATTTATCAGATAAAAGCCACATTTGATCTGTGGTCAGACATTTTTCTAATGGTTTGCTGTTCATTTTTCTTTGTTTTAGAAACACCTGCAAAAGGGAGGTGGTAGTCGTGGCCTAGTGGTGAGGGAGTCGGGCTTGTAATCTGAAGGTTGCTGGTTCGATTCCCACGCCGGCAGGAATTGAAAGTGGGGATTGTGAATAAACAGCACTCTCTCCACCTTCGATACCACGACTAAAGTGCCCTTGAGCAAGACACCTGACCCCTAATTGCTTGTAAGTCGCTTTGGATAAAAGCATCTGCTAAATGATGAAAAATGGAAAAATTAAAAATATGAGCTGCGACCCGGATTATTTCCGGATCCTCTATTCTTGGTGTATATGGTTTGCTCCGGTTTCCTGTTTTAAAAACCTCTTGCTTTGGGTGGATTTTGTTCTGTGATGTTATTCTTTTCTTTGTAATACGCTGTATTGTAAGATCGTACTCTGCTAAACTATGATTCACTTCACTGTTAGTTTTAGTTTTTCTCTCTCTAATTGGTTCCTCACCTGATCTGCTCAGGTGTGTTTAGTCACAACCTCTTCCAGGAACATGAAGTTCAATGTAAAATCTGCTAATTATTCACAGGAACTAGCAGCATAAAGCAGCTCCACATCAGGACAGTTTTGCTAGTGAATCATTCTGCTGTAATCTGTGCTAATTGAACTGAAGTTTCTAATCAATATTTGTTGTTTGCAGAAAAACACACAAAAGCGAGGAAGGTCCCTGCTGTCCTCCGGACGATGTGGAAGACCATAAAACACTCCATCCAAAGCCCTAAAAGCAAAGTGTGTCCTGTTGTGCCTGAGCAGGACCCATCACAGGTTCATCCAGACACATCTGGAGTCGAGCCGACAGAGACGCTCGAGTCCGAGCCGACGGACGGTGAGTCTCCAGTTATTACCACTTTCATTCATGTCTATTTCAGCCTGATGTTCTGGTGTTAGTTTTAGTTTTTCTCTCTATTCTTCTGTTGGTTCCTCACATGATCTGCTGCTGGAGTTCAGTCTCATGATGTACATTAACATGCTGTTGTTTGTTTCCTTTTTAAAGATTTTCTGGCTAAACTGACTATGACCCCTGGTTTAGAAAGCTTTTTCCGGCAATGTGAAGTAGGAGAGAGACTGTCTTGGGAAAGGGAGAATGACCGTTACTATAAAGGAACTAGAAAATCGGATGGTGTAACAGTAAGTAGCTCTTTCTGCATAAACCAAACTTTCTGAACTTTTCTTTTTTTTTGATCAAAAAAAATAAAGAAACATTCTTCAAATTCACAACATTCACAAATGTAAAAATCTGTTGTTGTTTTTTTTAGGTGAAATTTCCATCAAATTTAGTAAGCCTCGACCAGATCCTGATGGTGAGTTCACTTCATTTTTCATCAAAATCTCTATTAAGAATTGTTTTTATTAAATTCTGTATGTAGATGTATGAGATATTACTGAATTCAAAGCCTAGAAATATCAGTTGTAAAGTAGATGTAAATTTCATTGCTTTCATCTTTAATTATTTGAAATTAGTTAGGAATCAACTAACCTTTTGTCATTCTCTTTTTCTTTAGGTGTTTATACATTTTACAGGGTCATTTAATCATTTAGCAGACGCTTTTTTCAAACAAACAAGCGATTCTGCAAAACCCTCCACTGGTATCCCAACACAAATGTTTGAAAACAAAAATTTGAAATTGAAGAGCATTAACAAATATGTTTTTATGTCACAAACACAATGCCTGGATTCGTTTGTGAATCGCTTCCTGTGCGTTTGTGAATCGCTTTCTGTGCATTTGTGGATCACCACGCATATTTGCGAATCGCTTTCTGCGCATTTGTGGCTCGCTGAACACATTTGTGGAAATCGGCATTTCTAGCATCAAGGCGTGCACGTGCACTCCACCCACTGTCTAACGCAGGCCAATCAGGTAACTTTACATCTCGTTACATTATAGAAATAGCGCTTTACATCTCGTTATAAAATAGAAATGGCAATTCACATATCATTACATTATAGAAAGAGCGCTTTACAGCTCGTTATAAAATAGAAATGGCAATTTACATATCATTACATTATAGAAAGAGCACTTTACAGCTCGTTATAGAATAGAAATAGCGCTTTACTAGGGGTGTGACGAGACCCCTATCCCACGAGACGAGACGAGACACGAGATTGGGTTCACGAGACGAGATTTTTATAGTATTTTTAAGAAATCCTCAATAATGAAACGTATGAAGGGAAAATAGTCTTTTATTCAACTGAAAATCATAAAATGCTAAAATGTTGGTGCATTTTGAAATCAACTTGTAATGCATGTCATTTTACTTCTATTTTAAGGAATTATTTGCAGTAAAATAACATGCAAACACTGCTAAACAAAATCAAACCAATTGTTTTCTGCCCTGTATAATTTCACATGAGAAATCTCACTGAACTTCTTTCAACAGATTGAGCATAAATTAAACAGTATAAATAAAATAAACTAAATTTATACTGTAATAAAAAATTCAAATAACACTTTAAGTGTCACTTTAACTGCAGTACAAAGTTGACCATTTCCCAGTCACTACTGATTGTGTGGGCTGAGAAGTCCAACCGTCAGCAGTGATAGCGATGCTTTCTGCCTCTTTAGGTGCCGTTCACACATCGCGCCTAATAAAGTGTGTAAAGCGCGGCCGCGTCGCTTCCTCCTTCTTTTGCAAGCGTCCGGGAGCTCGCGCTTCTGTAGCGTCTGTCGTTGCTATGCAACCATGAACTGTGCTCTCCACGACCACGAGGAAGGCGTGCCAGGAAAAAATGAGCGCGCCGCACCGCATACGCTTCCATTTTGCGCGAATGAAAATGCGCGCGATATGTGAACGCCCCCTTAGAGTCTGTACAACCTTGGCCGAGGTGAACAGCATAGTTTTCTTACAATGTTTACATATTGTTTGTGTCTTGTGTGTTATTCTTTCTCCGTTTATTATTTCTACTGGAAAACCAAAATGTTTCCACACAAACGATTTGAAAGTGGCGGGGGCGTCTTCAATAATGATTTCACCCTCACACTGATGATAGCACGACGAGACAACTTTTCACCTCGACGAGAAATCTCGTCACGTTTTAGTCTCGCGAGATCTCGTGGTACGAGATCTCGTCACACCCCTACGCTTTACATCTTGTGATGTACTACGATTGTCATGTTGCACTGACCGTTACCTGATTGGCTTGAGTAGACGGTGGGTGGAGTCCACCAAAATTATTATAGTTTTACTTTCGTCTTAGTTTGTTCTACCTTTTTTTAGTCAGTTGTTTTCGTCTTAGTTTGTTCCACCTTTTTTTAGTCAGTCGTTTTTGTCCTAGTTTACTTTGTTCCACCTTTTTTTAGTCAGTCGTTTTCGTTTACTTTGTTCCAACTTTTTTTAGTCAGTCGTTTTAGTCTTAGTTTGTTCCAACTTTTTTTATTCAGTCGTTTTAGTCTTAGTTTGTTGCAACTTTTTTTTTAGTCAGTCGTTTTAGTCTTAGTTTGTTCCACCTTTTTTTAGTCAGTCGTTTTCGTCTTCGTTTAATTTGGTCCACTTATCTGTAGATTTATCTGCATGTCTTAATGCTAGAAATGTTTTGAGATCCACAGATGTGCGAGGTGAGCCTCGAGTGCACAAGAAGTGATTCACGAATGTGTGCAGCAATCCTCAATGCACAAGAAGCCATTCACAAACACACAGGAAGCGATTCACTAATTAATGCCAAGCAAAGTTGTGACATAAAACATATTTGATAATCTCTTTACATTTTATCAGTGGATCATATTAAAAAAAAAAAAAATAATAATAGAGCAATTATGAGCTCATACTCAGGGCCTGATGATGGTCCTGCATCCGGCCTCCGTACACTCGGCAGCAAGATCCGCATACTTCTGCCTCTTCTTTAACTTCTGCCACAGCTTTAATGGCCAGTCTGTCAGCAACTAAGAAAAGCCTGAGAAAAATTCAGATGACAGACAAAGATGAAAAAAGATGAGATTCAGACATGGATGTTGTGACGAGCAGGGCGGGCGACAGCCGTGAGGGAACGGCGCGGGAACGGGTCTCGTATCTCTCACGGAGGAGGTCCAGAAGCATAAAAGAGCCCTTTTACTTTGGTTTTATTGTTTGTTTATTTTATTAAACAAACTTATTATTATTATTATATTAAACTTATATTATTATTATTGATTATTATTGTTTGTTTTATATTATTAAAAGTTATTAAAGTTCGCAGGTTCCCGCCTCCTCCTTCACGTTCTTATGAACTGCATTACAGATGTTTTTTTACTGAACATCCTGAAGTTCTCAGTTGAGAAAAAACTTGTTAGAAACAACAAAATGGCCAGCGCGTCCCTCAAAGCTGTGCTCGTGTTCTGTTTCTCTGTCGTCTCTACGCATGATAAAAAAAGAAACTTTAGAGAAAATATTTATCCATTCATTTATTAATTATGTTTTAATCTTGGAAGTGTCAAATGTGTGAATTCATTTACAATAATTGCTTCTTTTTCCATGTCTCCTCAATCAAACACTCCTGATTAAGGTTCAGCTCATTAGTAGAGACTCAAAGATCTGAAATGT
Source organism: Opsariichthys bidens (assembly GCA_037194245.1). Classification (NCBI taxonomy): domain Eukaryota; kingdom Metazoa; phylum Chordata; class Actinopteri; order Cypriniformes; family Xenocyprididae; genus Opsariichthys; species Opsariichthys bidens. Next base: position 2,246,258 of record CM074283.1, on the reverse strand, counting down.
GTGTGTCAGGCAGAGCAGAAGTGTAAATGTGCAGTGATGGTGGTTCTCCAGGAATGTGTTTGGGAACCGCTGCAATAATATGTCAAAGATAACACTTTACAATAAGGTTCACTAGGCAGCATGAGTTAAAATGAACAAAATTCATTATTAGTTCATGTTAAATTTCAACATTTGCTTAATTTTAATTTAATTCAGCTAATTAAAGCGAGTGTTTTCTTGACCAAAGAAACTCTTAAAATGTGTTTCTTGTTGTGACGAGCAGTGAGGGAACGGCGCGAGGCTGGTGACGCGAGTAATAATGAGCATCAGCTTTGCGGTGCACCGGTCTCGTATCTCTCACGGAGGAGCTCCGGAAGCATAAAAGAGGACATATTGAATACATATTGAATAAAGCAGACAGATATATAACTACTTGTCACTGTTATCAGCTGGAGTGCCCGTAATGGCCGCTAGAGGGCACTCCACCCTGAACCATTGCCTCGCCATCGGACTCAGTTTCCCACAATGCATCGCACATGCACACTACATGTCCCAGAAGCCCCGTACCTAGTCACTGATCGCCTCAACCAGCTGCAGCTCATTATCCGGACTATTTAAGAGACATTCAGCCTTGCACACATCGTGAGGTCTTGATTTGCTCAAGTGAGCAGTTCTGAGCGTTTCTTTGAGGTCCTGTTTTTGTTCCTGTCTGTTTTACGTTGTTTGATTCCTGCTGCTTGTCCCGATCTTTGCTTGTTGTACTGGACTGTGAATGTTATCTGCTCGACCTGACCCCTTTGCCTGTCTTACGATCATGATTCTGCCTATCCTCTGCCATACCTGTTTGCTGTGCTTTGACCATTGCCTTTGTGACTACACCTGTTTAAATAAAGCCTACGATTGGATCCCTCTCCGCTGACTCATCATAACACTATTATAGCTAGCATAAATTATTCACATTGAATTAATGACGCTTCTGCAACCATTTTGTTTCCCTGGGAATTAAACTGAAAAACAATCACCCAACTATTAATGATCAAGCTTGTAATATTAGATGTAGTATGTAGTAGCAATATTCGTCCCCACTAGTGCGAGTTGTTTTTTATGTAAAAGAATAAATAAATACAAAATAACCGTATTTCTGCATATGCAGATTCGGGACCTGCAAGAAGTGAAATCATATCAATCTTCGTACGACTGAAGTGGCGGAACGATGATGATGACGTTCATTATAATATATTTCTGCGTGGAATGCATAAGCATTTTCCATCTGTTACGTCCAAGGACATATTCAATGTGTGTTATAATTGTGTGGCTGGGTGTTGGGTGTTCTTTTTTTTCCTCTCTCTCCCGTTGAGACAGGCCCGAATCTACCGTTTTGTCCGACAAAGCAGTCAGGGGAGTTAGTAGATTAACGTTGGTGAACTTGAACTTGAAAAATTGTGTGTACTCACGTCTTTCCACACTTGAAACAACATTCCTTCATTCATGTTTATTTGATGCTATAAATGAACTAGTATGAAGAGATGATCGGTTCTCGAGCCGCTTGAAGGAGCTCCAGCTATCTGTCACGACACATTAAAGACACACTAGACACTATTTATTAATTCAACTTCTTAAAAAAATTACAATATTTTCAATATGAAACAGTTTCATACGTTGTCAGTGTCCTCTTTGCGCCGCAATGTATTTTTCACTGCGTGAGAACATGATGTGTGGCGTGAGAGCGCACGGGTTGTCGGACATAGCAACAGGGGGCGGGTTTTGCGAAGGATCAATTGTTCAATCTCGTGATGTCTGAGGTGACTGGATAGCGACGGGACGTTTTACTAAATTAAGGAACTGAAGGGGGAAAGTGTCATTTTTTTGTACATCTTTTTTCTCCTGGTTTGTGGCAGACAGGGAGAGAGGAAAGTTTACTGTATTCTATTTACGGTTTGTCTTCTAGGTCATTTATAAATCTCTCTGGGTTAGTTAGTTTGGTATTATTTGTTATTTCGGCTTAGCTCTCCTCTGAAGTCTTTGTTCCTTATGTTTGTTAATTGCTCTGATGATATTATGGTTTCTGTTATGATTGCTTTCAAATTAAAAAAATATATTAATTTGAATTGGTGTTTGTGTTGACTCTGGGACGGGAGGGTGGATTGCCCAATGCAAACTCGTGGTATAGATACACAGTAGCAAGAGACTGGGTTGCACACACACACACACACACTGAGGATGAGTTATTGCACTGCTTTGTCACCGTGTGTGTGTGTGTGTGTGTAGATAGTGTTGTTAGTGTACCGTGCGTTCAGTACCAGCTCCAGTCATTATGTGCTGCTCAGTAAACCGCAGACGATGTCACTCTGTGGGTGGAGCATCTGAGAGTCTGGACCAATCAGTCCAAACAAACCTTCCTAAGGGAACAGATCAATGGCAGGTAACACACACACACACACACACACATTTCTGTACAGGCACACACATACGCAGACACACATTCTACATTAATTTGGAGTTTAAATGTGAAATTATTACAATAAAAATTTTAAAAAACTTTAAATGTTAGGTGCGATTAATCACGATTAATGGCAGAACAATGTGCGAATAATTAGTAGCGATTGACGATTAAATATGCATAAGCAGTAAGATATCGTTTGCCGACGTTTCCTTTGGAAAACTACTAGTGAAAATCCTGGTGTGGACGGAGAGCGTTTAGAAAGGGAAACGTAGCCTGATGAAAAGCACAGTGAGGAGTGTGGTGACTGACTTCTCAAAGGTCGTGTGAGTTGACCTCTAGGATGATGTCACTGCGGTAAAAGTAAAAGTAAATGCAAAATACAAAAGAAGCATAAAATATTAGTAAAAATTGTTCTATACACAGTTTGAGCAGCAAGATTGTTTTAACTCTTTCTTGTTTTGTTTGCTCTGAATTTAAAAAAAATGGCAAAATGTTTATTGTAAGTTTTAAATATAAAAAATACTAATATATTAAATATACCTTGATTATTCACGTTAATTCATAGTGCATTATAATTAATGTAAGAAATAAAAAATGTAAATATTGAAATTAACAATGAACAACGCTTTCATTAACCTTTAATGTCACCAAATGAACTCTATTATAAGTGTTTCCATTTCACATAAATCCAAACAATCGTGCTTAAAAATGGCCATATTTCAAACAAGGGCATATTATATGTTTACTTTCACTCGTTATTGGCTTCTATCTTAGAACACTTGATGAAATATGTGTTAAAGTGCGATAAAAAAATCGAACACATTTCTGATTTATGTTTCTGTCAACTGCAGGATTAGGATACAATTTAAATATGCATCTTCGCTGGATAAAGAATGCAAAAAATCTTACAAATGGATATAAACTAATGCAAATAGAGGGTAACAATCGTGACATTATACAGTTGGTGTTTTTGTCACATTGTTTTGACTGCTTGAGGTAACGTTACTACTAATGTTAGCTCCTCTCTGCCTCGACGTCAAACACACTGCTGTTCTCCACTAATGCAGCGTCTAGACAACAAACTAATTACTTTAGTAATATGAAAACATATACTGTAGTGTACTGTATAACATTCCGCTTTTGTTGTCTGTTTTAAATCCATTTTTGAAGTGTCCCGTTCTGTGTTTGGGAAGCTTCTTAAAAATAATTTTTCCCTGAAGCAAACCCCGCGGCTTTGAGAATAGATTAACGGCGATATTTTTTTTATCGCCGATAAGAGTCTCGCGTTAACGCCGATAACGGCCCACCACTAATATATATATATATATATATATATGAAATAGTTAAAGTTTGAATGGAATCTCTAACTGAAGCGGTTTAGGCAGAATACTGGGGATTAGTTATTTAGAATGAACTCCTAACCAGAAGTTTTAGCCCCAGAATGATTTCTCCCCCACAGTATTTTTGACCTTTTAAGGTCCGTTGTGTTTTCATTCAGGTTTTTTTTTTTTTTAGTACTATCTTTTTTCTGCATTATGGTAGTGTGAGTAAATGCATAAATTGTGAACTATTACTTTGTGACGAGCAGGGCGGGCGAGAGCCGTGAGGGAACGGCGCGAGGCCGGTGACGTGAGAGATAACGAGCTTCGGCTGCTCGGCGCACCGGTCTCGTATCTCTCACGGAGGAGCTCCGGAAGCATAAAAGAGGAGCAACAACAGTGAAGGACGAGAGAGGACCAGGCCTGGATTTTATGTTGTGTTTTATTTTGTTGGTGTGGACGGCAGTCGCCGTGAGGAACTGCCGCCCTTCTACTTTGTTTTATTGTTGGGTTTATATATTTATTAAAGTTGTTGAGTGTTCGCCGGTTCCCGCCTCCTCCTTCCCGTTCTTAAGAAGAGATTCGAGACCGGTGCGCCGAGCAGCTGAAGCTCGGTATCTCTCGCGTCACCGGCCTCGCGCCGTTCCCTCACGGCTCTCGCCCGCCCTGCTCGTCACATACTTAAATTTGTTTTACTCAGTTTATGCTGATTTACTTACAATCTTTTAATTTTCATATGAAAAATATGGAGGTAGACCTAGATCTGTCAAGTCAGCACAGATCTTTTAGCGGCTATGCTAGAGTGTGACTTAGATTAAGGTAATCAACTTCTCTTACTTGTGCTTTTCTTATTAGCCTCTCGAAATCGCTCCAATTCTCAAGAAGGTCACTCCAGAGAATCCGTGGCTTGGTCAGATAAACGGCAGAGGTACAACACTATTGATCAAATATGAATACTTAAAATATTTCTTTTTAAGATATTACATTGATTTTGTATTTAGTTTGGTAATTCTTGTCTTATCATAATAATCAGGCCTCTGTCTCAGCTGAATCGGTATGTTCTTCACTCTGCTACGGACAGTGATGCAGACTTGGCCTCGGGCGACAGCGTTAGTCTGACTTGCTCGATCAGCGAGGACAGCCTGGCTTCCACCATCACACCCAAGCACCAGAGCCATCCAGGTCACGGCATTAAACGGGTTAATGGCCATGGCCTACTGGGAAACGTTAACATGGATGAGGAGGAAGAGCAGGTAACCATCACCAGGCCTGACTCATCCAAGAATGTCATCACCCTGGTAAATTCTGAGGACACAGAGCGACAGAGTGCTACCCCTGGTGCCTCCTCAGATTCTCGAACAGCCAGTTTCTACCTGGAACCCTTGATGCCTGCGGTTCTCAGGCCAGCCAAAGAGAAGTCCATAAGCCTGAACAAGGAAGAAGAGTCGGGAGAAGTACGTCATCGAGGGTCAGCACGAAAAATGGCAGGAGCAGATAGTGCCGTTTCGTCTTTCAGAGGGAGACCTCCGCACACCCTTTACAGGACTGTGGCGAGGGGGGCGTGGTCAGCGAGGTCTGCAGCGTGAGAGAAAGTCGGTGTGTGGATTAAGCGTGAATAATGAACACCTGTCTGATTCCAGTGATTGGCGTGGAGAGACCGGTTAAAAGGGAGCGGCTGGAGGAAGTGAGACAGAGAGAGAGACGGGCTGTGACTACCGACGACGAACCGGAGAGAAAGCTGACTGCTACGGAGAAAGTGTTACGTTACGAGTGAAGTGTGTGTGTGCAGCTCAGTGGAAATGTGGAGGGCTCAGTGGAGCCATTTATTTTGATTTAAAGAGAGTGAATAAAAGTAGTCACAGTCCAACCCGACCCCATCCTCTTCCTTCCTTATGTGTGAACCTCGAACTTTACTACAAGGACCTTTACCCCCAACACCAGCTCTGAGTTTGACACAACTATTGAGCATAAATCCAGTGAACTTGTGCCTCCATTTAGTATTCTGAAACAGAGAAACAAGAATGTCATAAAACTCAAGAACTCCACTCTCACAACATAATTTTAACTTTCATTGCAAATAATGAAAACTCTTTTCAACTATAAACATCTTACAGACAACCTGCAATTAAATGAAATGTAGTCTCTCTGCTGTTACTTATTCCATTAAAATCCCCTTTTCTAAAAATCTTGCGTCTATAAATGTCAAAATAATTTTAATTCAATTGTAATATTAATAATAAAAATAAATGCAACTGTAAATGTCATGAAAGTAGTAATAAATGCGATATGACTGATAACTGTGCGTTATTATTTTGCTGTATTCTAGGTCTATATGCTACTCAAACCCATTCAAACAGATTGACAGCGCTGATTGGTGCTAAATGAACCACGTGACGGCGTGGCGCGAAATCAAGGGCTTTCGCGGCTCTCAAATAGTACCAAAGAATAGACAAAAACACCCGTTAGATTCAATAAATCTGTCTGCATCGCGTAAATGAACTTCTTACATACATCATATCTGCACTTTGTTCTTTATGACAGAGAATTATGTCAGTGAGCGCGCAATCTGTTCTCACCGGGTTTCTTCACCGGTGACTAATCAACCGCCTTCGATTGGACATTGGACGTTCCTAAGCTCACCGAAAACGCGCGTGATTGGTCAACGCTGTCTTTGAATGACGTGAACCTAAAATCTAAATCTAAGACGATTTAAACCAGCAATCGACTTTTCATCGTAATATCTATGCATAAATATGCCTGAATGTAAAATACAAACTCGTACATCATCTCATAAGCTTCCATAGTGGATGCTAAAACGTGAGCTTAAAATGGGCGCCAAAATTAATAACTCCCCAGCACGCAGAAGGTAATGCTAACTGACACACACAATATCACATTACGTTTTCACACAAAGATAGAAGTCGGCTTACATTAGCTGTAAACACCAAATTACTTACAGTTTCAAAAACATTATGATCTTTACAGAGATGAAGGTACATTCAGTGTCAATAAAAACGACAAACTATACCTCACATTATAGTACGAATAATATTGCCTACTATATTTAAAATAAAGAGCTACATTTCTCATTACAGGGCTTTACAATACAGCATATTTGGACACAGGCGTCTCGCTCACCTCAAGAGAATAGAGTGGGACGATCTCTTGGCAACTGCTCCGGATCGTCGGTTTCGCAGCCAATCAGCAGCGAGCTTTGATTGTACAACCAATAGAATCACACCTTCCTATATATTATTTTCATAGACTTTCGTGATGAGGCAAATCCGTAATTAAACTAATAAATCATACAAGTTGAACTGTTGTGTAAAATCTATAACACATTTGCAATCATGTGGATATTTTTCTTTGATTTGCTTTCTTGGGTCGATTTTGTCTCCACCGCGGCACAGATGAACATAAAAAAGCTTCCAGTTGACTAGCAGAGCATTTCATACCATTCGTTTGTTAAATAAAGTTTATCTGTTGTTACCTGAAATCATGCTGTCTTCCTTTCCTGAAATATCTGCCTCATCAATGACAGACGCCGTTTGAGCGCGCTCTACTTGTTCCGGTGAAATCACGAAATAAAATGCACAAACATGTTCCTACTCTTCATAAACAATCACCGATTTTAATTGTAAAGAATACTATACTACGAATGAACCTCTTTCATGCTACTCTGAGCCCATTTGAGAATGACAAATTAATGTGTATTAACTCTCGTAAAGAATCGCAAGCTTAATACTACTATAGTAGATTGAATGCTAAGCATTAAACACCAGTTCTTTTGTCAATAAATTAAACTCAATGTACTAATGAAATTGACTTGTGGACACCATAAGGTTATTTAATTTTTTGTAATCGTTAGTCCTGGCATTTAATAAAAAATGAAAAATATGTAAACAGTGAAAATATGGCCTTGATTAAAAGAAGAATAAAAAACGTTTTTGGAACCAGCATACCTCAAGTAAGCAAGGTTTGGGTTAATCAAATGACCAGAAGTTAACCTTGCTTTCTGGAATACCCCCTGGACCTTCTGTGAAGTCCACAAGAACACATTTTTAATGTGCCATCGAAGAAGATTCAATAAAGACAAAAACTCATGATATGCCAATTCAACCAAAATGTTTATTAAAAGATTTAGAAAACGCCTGTTGTGCCAAATCCCAACCTAATGTCGGACCATAGCTCACATTTAAATACTATTTTAACTTCATATTAAAAGGATCTAATATCTGCATTAACTCCAAGATTATAAAAATAAAAACATAAATACCTTACTGTTGCAATAATACAATTTTACAAGGAGAAAATGATATATTTGATTTGTTAACTTGTTTTACACAATACTAATTTTATGTTTTAAATTCTTCACTTTCACGTACTTTACTGTTACAATAATGTCATTTTACTAGGGGATATATACATTTATTCATAGTAACTAACTTATTTGTTAACTTGTTTTACACAATACTAATTTTTGTTTCAAATCCTTCACTTTCAAATCTGAAAAACTTTTTCACTTCCATCATTTCTAACACATCAGTTTCTATTTTGGCAGAATACTGACGAAAGCGTTTGACTTATAGTATAGTTATAGTGAAACTTGTGCAGTAATTCACGGAATCATGGGCATTAATTGAGTATTTTACAATGGCTTTGAATGCAACTTGCACATGTATTTATAAAAGGAATAAGCCCGTAAACCCTGTGATTTCAGAAAACCAGAGAGGCTTTTAACAACACCCCTTAGCAGTTCTGAAAGCACTGTAAACCATGGCGTCACAGGGCTTACTGCTTTAGACATAACATGATTTCATTTTTATTTCAAATCAATTGTGGAGCCTTGTTTATTTAAATTTGAATGATTTAATTAATAATACAAATATTCATCGACTCACAAAGTGTTGTTTTGGAAACCCTGGTCGCCAGGGACCCGAGAGGGACACAGGATTTGACACAACACCCCCAGTGAGCAAGCCACTGGCAACGGTGGCAAGAAAAAAACTCTTAAGGAGATAAAAAAAAACCTTGAGAGGAACCAGACTCATCAGGGGAACCCATCCTCCTCTGGCATGGCGTGCACATTATAATAACATTCTTATTTAGGCTAATATATGAAATATTAGATTGAAACCAATTATTTAATATGATAATAAGATCATTTATAAATATATTAAAATTAATAAACTGATCTAATGATTAGATGTGATCAGTGGTGTAATGAAGCCTCTCCCGCCATCTAGCCGCTGGATCTGACATGGCAAACAGTCTGGACACCCTGAGGTACAGAAGGTAAAACAGATATGATTTAAATTGAATTGTTTTCATTCTGAAAGACTTATAGAGCATAACGTTTCAGGTCAGATATATGTCTTGCAAGAGACATTTGTATTCTCTCACTTCTGAGAACCATCATAGACTGTAAAATCTAAGCTTTCACATCAAAGCACATGCCTCTGAACAAACACATTGTATGATAAAATGCACTGAAACACTAGACCTTACCAGTAGTATTGACAAACTTTACCTCAGTGCTTTAATGTGCTTCTTCAGTCGTCAGCATTGTCCTCAACTCCAAACACATCTGGTCCCGTCCTCTGCCAATGAAATTAATAAATTAATAATGCGATCACTACATACACATTTACTAATAAACTAAAAAAAGTAAACCCAGAACTAAAACTTACTGAAAGAAATTGGCACATAAGCTGGTATCCAGCTCATCATCATCATCAGTGTTGCAGCACAGTTGAACTTCTCAGACATTCTGACTTGCCAGTTCCTGAAAAACATCAAAATCAAAATTAGATTAGAATATTCCTTTAAATGTGGTTATCGTGTGCAGTAGTACAGTGACTGAAGTGAGATCTTTTAATACTTAGCTTAAGATGGTATATTGCACACTCGTATCCAGTGTTGGAGAGGACTGCTATTGTCCCCAAAATCTTCCTGCAACTTTACAGAAGAGAACATATCAATATTAGAATAGCAGAGGACTGCAAATAATACATCCAGTACACGTTGTACAGATTGAACTCAAATTCATTTAGAACAAATGTTATGTTAAGGTCAAAACAAATACATCACAACAGTGTCTTACTTCTCACTTTACCTTACTGTCTTTTATGACTTACTGCCGCCGTTGCTCTCACTGTCTGTGTCCTCCCTGGAGTTGCCACACTCATCCTCACTGCTTCCTGTATGTTGCTGCTGCTGCTGCCTTTACTTCCTAGTGTCCTCCCTGGAGCTGTCACACTACTCCTTCATCCTTCCTGCTGTTGTATTCTTTATGTAGCTCAGTCTTAAGGGTGCCATGGAAATTTGAAATATTTTAATGCTAAGTAGCTATGTTTTCTATTATACGCAGAACATATATATATATATATATATATATATATATATATATTTTTTTTTTTTTTTTTTTTTTTTTTCTCAGTATCACTGGGGTAGAGACAAATATAATAAATGTATTCACACAAACGACTAGAGGATATGCCATATAAAATAACACAATTAGATGATTTATGGCTCACTATTTATTGACCACCAATAGTTTTCCCCAAAATCACAAAAACCAAGTTAAAAGGTCCCCATGAAGGGTTGTGGTGGTGTCATATATTCTCTTTAAGCCATCAGTACTTGAGAGTTCATCAGATGTGAACAGCATTGAGTGTACAATATCTGTAAATGTTCCCCATCTGCTCATGTGTAGTTTACATGCAGAGGATTTTCTGTCCGTTCTACTATCTGTACAAGTTTCTTTGAAGAATAAAAGATGCCAATGTGTATTCAGATTTCAGTCTTCTTGTATTTGTCTTTTTGTCTCTCTTAACACTTTCCTTTATGGCCCATTTAGATTATTTATCCAGAATGTTTCATTTTTCCTCAAATCAGCTTGATTAATATCAAAGGTTAAAGCAACTCAAAACAAAACAGATACTGACGAAGCTAACAGAGCAACGCCAAGCTGCGTTTGAATATCAGAGAAATATAGTACAATTTCTTTCTTTTTTTGGACTATAGTGAATGTTCCTCACGGCACGTGTGGGGCTGGCCTGCAGCGCCATCTGCTGAAGTGCAGTGATTCTCAACAGCGCCATCTGCTGCTCAGAGGATAAGTGCGTGTATTGCAGTCAACGCATATACACTAAACTAAAGTTCGTTTCCCAGCAGCGATGTTACTCAACTATGATCGCAAGTTCCATTGAATTCTATTAGTAACGACAGAACTTGCGATGATGGTTGGTTTTGGGAAACGCACTCCTGGGCTCTTGTCTATCAGCCTTCAAACTAAGGTCCAGTTTAAGTTTTGTGAGGCTCACTAAAACTTTGTTTTGGGCGCCACAACAAAACTCTTTGTGACTGCTGCAGTCAAACTAAGTCAAGAAAATTCTTTATTTGCTTTACATTTCATTCTTTTTGCACTGAATTATTCCAAATCCTTCAAATCTAGTGAGGGGGTCTCTCACAGTCCTTGGAATTAGGCGGGCTTGTGATGTCAGATTAAACTTTTGGGACCATCCTCTCAATATTCTTGAGGCACCTCTTCACAATACTAGAATTTCATTCATGTTTTTCCTGACTTTCCTGAGGGGAAGTTATTCTGATTATGAGGGCACATGATTTTTTTTATTGATTTTTTTAAAATAAATGTGCACGGACAAATAATCGATCCTGCAATATTCTATTTAAAAAAAACAAAACAAATATTGTCATTTCATGGTGACTTTAACAATGTCTGTCTTTTAACATTTCAGGCCCTTCCACTCTTGTTTCTTTATATTTGTTCCCATCCCATATGATACAACAACCTGTAACTCTGATAACTAGGGTTGGGGTGTAACGAAATACAAGTAACTTAGTTGCGTATTTAAAATACAAAATTTGAGTAACTGTATTTCATTTTAAATGGGTGGTAATCAGATTACAGTTACATCTGAAAAGTGTTTTAGATTACCAAAGTGATTCCTTTGAGTTTTAATGTCATTTAAACAGCGATTGGTGATTCTCTGACTCTGACAGTCTGAAAAAGTCTGAGTTAAGTTTCATCAACATTTTAATACTTTTAAGAGGAATCATAAAAACGTTGTTATTTTTATTTAGTTCTGTCCTGAACAAGATAAAATGACTGAATTTATATAAAAAAAACTTGTCCAACTGTCAATTTAACAGTCCTGTCATGAGCTGATGATCCACGACTGTTTTCATGTTTTGTGAGACATTAATTCACAACTTTTTCTCACAATTTTTTTTTTTCCTGACAATTGTGAGTTTGCATTTCACAATTCTGACTTCTTTTTCTCAGAATGGCAAGATTTGAACTCACAATTGCAAGTTATAAAGTCAGAATTGGGAGATATAAACTTGCAACACTAACTTTTTTTCTTGCAATTGTGAATTTAGTATGCGAGTTTATATCTCATAATTCTGACTTTTCTCAATATTGCGAGTTCATATCTCATAATTCTGACTTTATAACTCGCAATTGCAACTTTATATCACACAATTCTGAGGGAAAAGGTCAGAATTGTGAGACAAAACTTGCAATTACCTTTTCTGTGTTTGTTTCACACTTATTAGTATTCCAAAGTATTCCAAAGTATTTAGATTAAGTTACTAAACTTGAGTAATGTACTGAAATACGTTACAAATTACTTTTTAGAGCATGTATTTTGTAATCTGTAGCGAAATACATTTTAAAAGTAACCCACCCAGCCCTGGTGATAACATGATATTCATAAATTGTAACATTGAAACAAGCATTTTCTGTAAAGCTGCTTTGAAACAATATGTATTGAGAAAAGCACCACACATACAAGTATACAAGACCCTGTACAACGAGAGCACTCCAAGAGATTTTGGGGATGGTTAATGTTTCCAGCTGAATAGCAGTGCATGGGTGTTACTGCCACTCGCTGGTTTAAGGATGATAAACAGCTTCTTGACACAGCCTCCTCACTCAACCAGAGGCATGAAATTTATGGAAGCTCCTTTGTCACAAAATATAAGTATAAAACAACAAAACAAACACCATAATAACATAATAACTTTAGGCATAAATTCCCAATCTGGTTTTCGTAGCGATGCAATACAAGCACTATTTTCGGCTCCCAAGAATCTTTCAGAGAACAGTTTTTAACCATTATATTATGAATAATATTTTAATAATCTAAAGAAACTTGTTCCACTATAAATATATATATATATATATATATATTTTTTTTTTTTTTTTTTTTTTTTTTGTCGAATGGAAATGTTCTGCGGATGTTGAAGGTTCTTCATGGAACCATCAGTGTCAATAAACCTTTATTTTTAAGCGTATAGCTTGAATCTGTCATTACAACCTGCCCACTAACAGGCCTCCACACCTTCACTGTGTTCTAGTATACTGTATATGGCAATGCTATTTTAATTCTTTTGCCATAATTTGGTGAACTCCCTGTCATATTTCAGCCTTAAGAGATTTCTTAAGGGATTTTAGTATTAATCTAAAGATTTAGATAGTTTGAGTCAGACAAGCATAAAGTTACATAATCCACAATGACCACACCTCTGTGTCTGCAGTTTTACATAGGGTACATACTTTGGGCAAAGAATTATATCTTCACATTAATAAATAAGTCAAAGGCAGTGTTTTGTAGTGTTTCTTATTTGCTTGCCTGTACAATATGTATAATAGGGCAGGGAGTTGAATGTTTGTTCAATAAAAGTCTTCAAGGTGAATCAGTGTTGAGGTGTGACTTTTTAAATGAAGTAGATGGTCGCCCCAATTTAAAAAAACATAAACATATAATATACAAAAATATTACATATAAAATATTCAATTTGCTTGAGAAAATGCAGAAACTTTAACATTTCAAAATATTATTATTATAATATTATTCTAAAAATTAATATGTAATGAGATATGATGGATTAGCTGAAGGAACGTGTGTGTGTGTGTGTGTGTGTGGGCGGGTTTTCCCTACGTTATGGGGACCAAATGTCCCCACATGTAATATTAGTACATTTTGATCTTGTGGGGACATTGTTTTGGTCCTCATGAGGAAACAAGCTTATAAATCAAACAGAATGATCTTTTTTCAAAATCTAAAATAGCAGAACATTTTCTGTGATGGGGTAGAGTTAGTGTAGGGGGACACAATACACAGTTTGTACAGTATAAAAACCATTAAGCCTATGGAATGTCCCCATAAAAAATGAAAACACAACAGGAGTGTGTGTGTGTGCTTGTACGTGTAAAGTGTGTACATTTATTTGTTTATAGCACTTAAAAGACTGCAAGAAAATGAGAAAAAAATGATCTTAATGGACAAAATGGCAATAGTATGTTCTTCAGTGATAAATAAAACAAAACAAAATCAACTATTACATCTCCCTGTTAATTTTTTAGTCTATATTCCTGATTCTTCATCAATTCACTAGGCATCTGCATATAATAAATTATTAATTGCAACCTAAAGACATGTAAACAATACACATAATTACACAATCATATTACACATAATCATATCTCATTACCTGAAATTACGTTGATGTGATGCCACTCTATGGGAAGCCGATGTAAACTTGACTTTAAAAATAAAAATAATAATAATACAATGAATTACTGTAATATATGTAAAAAAAAAAAAATAGTAGCAATCAGTTCAGCTCACTACCATAAGACAGTAGCCTTATCCTAGAAGCATTAATTATTATCTTCTAAACACACAGGTAAAACAGGTGGGTGCTTTTCTTACAAAACAAAAAAACAAAAAAATAAGGCCTAATAACAATACCTGTCTACATAACTCTCACCCACAAGAGCATATCACGAAAAACTAGCCTTTTAATCTGTTTCGACTTTGTTGCTGTTATTTTGAAGCGTGTTAGTAATGAAGGCTGTTACACCTCACAAGGGTTTGCCTGTCATTCATCCACAGACACTCGGATCTGCTCGGACTAAACGTGGCCTCATGATTCCCACAGGAGCCTTTTACCTTTATCTTTCATTTCTCATCCACAGATTTGTCACAGTGGATTGTTGATAGTTCATTATATGGAAGGTACGTGGCGGTAAATGTGGCTGTTTTCATTAATTGCTGACAAAGGGGCTGTAGTTGAGCTGCGGGTTGCTAGTCCTCATCTCATTAAGCAGCATTAGCTGTTAGCCGCTGGTAACTGTGTTTCAGTCAAAACATGCAAAGCAGTTTATTGTCAGGACGGCAGCCCTTGCAGATGGTTAAATCTACCTTTCCGTGTGAGTGTTTGAACATTTAGTCAATTGTTTGGTTGTTTATTAGCTACCTGGGCGATGGCTAGCTAGTTACTTTGCATCCAAACTAATCAGAGACTAGCTTATCTAGTTTTGTCAGGATCCAGGCGGCGCGGTTTGTTTTGTTCATTAGCTGTTTGTAACAAATGCACCTGTGGTTTATGTCTTGGTTTAATACTCTGACATATTTGAGAGGGTAGTGTTGGAATAAAAGCTACTCGTGCGCTATAGCTAGCTTGGACGCTAAAGAACTGAATTGCTCTTTCAGAGCTCCGGACACATTGACATATAGCTCATGACACGGCATGTGTCCTCACAAGAGAGCCGTTAAGGTTGTGTGAAAGTGTTTTTGCTGGTGTGTTTGCAGACGGTGACCGCAGGATGGACGCGGAGCTGGGTGCTGACTGCGCCCGCCGAAAGATGGAGGCGGCGGGCGAGGCGCTGGAGATCGTGCCGCTGGAGATGTACGATTCAGCCCGAGCCAAAATAGCGGCTAATCTGCGATGGCTGTTCGCCAAAGCCTTCGGTATCGGTAAGTTGATTTAACCATGTTCACGAATGAGAACAGGACGGGAGTGAAAGACTGTTGAAGCGACTCTGTTTGATATGTGATCAAAGACAGTTGGCTAGACAGCCAGAAAAATGTGAGCTGCTGCCCTTACTGTGATATTACCATCTGACAATGATACACCGTATACCATACTCTTATTCAGGCGTTATCGTGGTATAAGTACATAAACGATGGTCTTTACATACAACTGAAAATGAATCAATCAATGCTATTTATATATCCAGCGGCAGAAACATTGGATCACACCGGTATCAGTGCTGTGGTACTTTGATTTGACTGAAAATTATGTACCAAGCCAAGGTGCGTGTCTGAAAAACCATAAAAGTGGCATGAGTTTTATTTTTCTAATGTGAGCGTAACCACGATGATTCAGCTTGGTCTATTAAAGGTGCAATATATAGATTTTCGTCTGCTAGAGGTCGCCTATTGAAAACAAAGGCATAGCTTGACGACGCCACGTTTGAGCGAGGAATCTTGGGACCTGTGGTCTTCACCGCACAGCCGGTGGAAAAGAATAGGGATAGGACTCGGGCAGAAGTCATGTTCATGGATGCGATTATTAACGTTACTGTAGTATGAAGCAGGACTGAGTGTTGTTGGAGCTGCGATTGTTAATGAGAGACGAACGCAACACACGAGCAGCAGGAGTTTTATTATGCCACAGTCGCCGGCGCTGCTTACGTTTTTCCTGCTCTGTTTATCATTTTAGATAGATTTGAGTGTGTTGAAAATGATGTTATAACGTTACTCTGTGCGTTCGCTCGGGAGCTGCTGTGAGTTAGATCGATTTTAGAACATCATTTTAAATGCTGGATGGCTTGTGTTGATAAACACATGCATGCAATTTTGAAATGTATTGTATGATGGAGAAAATTTTGTGTTACTGTTACTAAAAATAAAGCTGCCTCCGATAATGCTATGTTAGTTAACGTTATTTGACAAAGTGGTTTTCTCTGAGGCATGGTACTTGCAAAAAATCAAGAAAATTAGATTTAAACAAAAAGACTAACCTTCATTGAGCAAGCTATTAACAATGCTATAGCAATGATTAATTTTCGGTCTATAAATGTATCAAAACAGATGTTCCCTTGTCTAATAAAACGTAATGTATTAAAGCGTCTTCGGTGGTTTCTACACAATAAAACTGGAAACCGAGGTTAACGCCATTGACCGGCGACTCGCTCACACTTCCCGGATCCTTGGTTAAAATAGCAATTTTCTCACGATTTGCAAATATTTGGGATATTGTAAGTACCCAACTAAAGAAAATGCATATCACTGGCCAGTGGTTTTTGGATATTTTACTGCAAAAATCTTACATATTGCAGCTTTAAACCTTTGACAAGTACAATCACAGCAAACATTCAAATCTGCGTCGGTGCTGTCGTTGACCCAGAGGAAGCAGTTGTCATATATAGGTCTTTTCTACCACACACTATCATTTATTTCTGTTACAATGATTCGAATGATCACAGAAGGGCTGGGATAAAAGCCGGCAACACTGATGTCTATGGTAGTGATCAAAAACCACCAAACCACAAAAGTCATGACGTAAGGAATACTCGTTCCGGGTCCGACCCTTTACTACTATCTAAATGGGCGTTTGTGAACACACTTTATTCATATTACACATTTAAGCTAAGAATTTAAAAACTTGCAGTGTACGCTACAGTCTCCGTGCTCACGGTGTCCCAGACACAAATATTTTAGCGATTTATAAATGATGACTCACTGTCTAGACAAATGGGATTTCAGTATGAAGATAAAGGTTAGGATTATAATTTGGTACTATTACATGACTTTTGGACCTGGAAGCGGTGATGTGTGACATAAGACTTAAAGGATTAGTTCACTTTCAAATGAAAATTATGGAAGACAAAAATCATATACACCTAGGATGGCTTGAGGGTGAGTAAAGCTTGGGGTAATTTACATTTGAAAGTGAACTAATCCTTTAACACCATTTTAAAAGTAAATGTAAATTGATGCTGTGAAAAAAGATTTGATCAATTGAGTCGTTAC
This sequence comes from Opsariichthys bidens, assembly GCA_037194245.1. Lineage (NCBI taxonomy): Eukaryota > Metazoa > Chordata > Actinopteri > Cypriniformes > Xenocyprididae > Opsariichthys > Opsariichthys bidens. The sequence continues at coordinate 2,228,664 of CM074283.1, read as the reverse complement.
ACCATTATGTGGCAACAGATGACTTTTAAAATATGTATTTGTCATTGAATCATTCATTCAAGAGATTTGTTCAAAAATGCTGATTCATCCAGCAATGAAAGTCTTTGAGTCTTATTCATTCAAACAAACATATTTTCATAACAATAATAATTTAATTTTTTAAATTACTTCAGCGATTAAAATTTTGCCAGAATCTCTTGTAAATAATTATTGTTTAGTTGTCCATTCAAAATCATGCCAGAATCATGATCTCTAATTTAAACATAAAAGCAAGATTCTCAATTTATCCAGAATTGTGCAGCTCTGTCATATATATATATATATATATATATATATATATATATATATATATATATATATATATATGTATATGTATATATATGTGTGTGTATGTATGGCTAGTTTTGGCCTGGAGGACAGCAGTCTGAGTCTACTGTTGTGGTATTTGACAGCCAGGATCAAAAACATTTGTCCCATCTGCAGTGCTTGCACAATTGAAATGTTGTGGATGAACAGGAAGGGTTTTCCTAATGCCGCTGATTCCCTGTCAGCAGATATAGACGGCTGGCTGTATGCAGGGCACCAAGAGTCTGTTTTGTTAGTCCTATCCAAAGAAGTATTTTATGTGTGTAATCTATAGAAACGTGTTAGCTTTCAGACAATCTTTTAAATGAATAATTCTCCAAAAAGTCTGTCATAATTTCCTCTCCCTTGATCCACACATGAAGCAGAATGTCCAAGCTGCTCTTTTGCATGTAAAAGTGAACTTGTGCGGTGTACTGTATTGCAATACTTCTGGAGACCTTTATTGTCACTGACATCAAACCTGGTGCAAGTGCAGTGTATTTTGATGCACATTTTATTCATAAGTTTAAAACTTTTCCTATTTCTTTAAAGTGTACATAATAAACAAATATGCACAGATAAAAAATGCAATTGACTTGTAATCATGAAGACTGATAACTCTTCAGTAATGAGGCAATTATTCCTTTCTCTAGTCGGTCAGGGTTAACAGTTTGGGTACTTGCATATGGAAAAAGCAATGACCAACAGACATATTTGCTCCAGGTATATTTTTAGCCTCTGCTCTAGTATCAGTCACTAATGACTGTTGCATATGAGCACTGCAGTGTGTGACCAAATGCGATCATACTTCTAATGGGGTGGACTTTTTTCACTTTTTTGTTTTGTGACATGTATTTATTGACTTCTTTTGTTGGATGGATTTAGTTTTGATTCATGGTGGTGCACGCAATATCTATCTTGAGCATATGGCTCCTATTAGATCATCTCAAAAGACTGGCAGAGTGGAAAGGGATCCTATTGGAGGATGTATTCAAGCATGCTGTGATATGTAGCCAGTACCCCCTCTAACAGAAAGGCACCCCAGTCTGCCATCATCAGCGGTTGAAACAGAAAAGTGGCGTGTAAGACTCCTGACCTCGTTTTAAAGGAAACCGTCTCTCAGCTGTTGAATGTTTAATTATCTGAACTGTCTTTGCAGGGTGTGTCAGTTTGTCATAATAGTGATTGGTAATAATAATAGTTATGTTAATATGGGAGTTATTTCATTACTGATGGGGGTCAGATATGCACTTGTCTGTCGGTTGAGGTTCAAATACAGTTTGTTATCCCACCATTATTGTCGAGTTCTTTGCCCCCACCTTCCCACCCCCTGTCCTGCCTCTGTTATTCAGGATATTCCCTTCAGTAAAGCTGGGGTTGAAGCAGTTGTTTCAGCCCAGGAATTGGCCTAAATGGAGATGGAGGCCATGTGCCTCTTTACTGTCAGCCCAGATTTGGAGGGTTTCTTTTGCATTCTGATAATCACTGCTTCGAATGTCCAGTTCACTATCAGAGTTTTTAAAAAAGGACAACCTTTGAATTCTGCAGGATAAATACAACTTATTTAAGGCTGTCGTATCCTCCTCTGTTATCACTTTGGAGTATATACATGCATACATATTAGGGCTGAAACGATTCCTCGAGTAACTCGAGTAACTCGATTAGAAAAAATGATCGAGGCAAATTCATCTGCCTCGAAGCCTCTTAATTCATTTTAAAGCTCACGTCACGTCACGTTCTTTCGCAATAAATTTTTTTTTAGCGCTTACGTCACCCACAAAGCGGAAGGAGACGCGTGGAGATAGCGGTGTTTTGATTTGAGGGCGCGGGCAAGTGTGGGGTGCAAAATGGAAGGGAGCGAAAACAATGGCGATGAGCAAAGAGAAGAAACAAATAGGAGAAAAAGACAGAAAATGTCCAAGGTGTGGGATCGCTTCAAATTGAAAAGTAAAGAGAACGCCGTGGCGTGTGTCCATTGCAAGATCGAGCTAGCATACCACAACAGCACGTCATCCATGCTGCAGCATCTGAATAGAAAACATCCACTCTACTCATTGACTGGCGGATATTAATATTGTATGCATTGCATACTATGCACTTAAAAAAATAAAAAATAGTTTTTTTTTAAAAAGGAAACCAAGTAGTTGTTCATTTTAAAAGATCTACATTATTTTCTCTTGTATATTTAATATTGCTCTTTAATGAAATAAAAATTCATTTTATCCGATTACTCGATTAATCGATTAAATTTTCGGTAGAATACTCGATTACTAAAATATTCGATAGCTACAGCCCTAATACATATATGCACTTAATTCATCACCACCACCATTTCAAATGAATTAGTAAAGACACAAGGTGTCTAGTACTGGTAGACACACTGTATATTCATTTATAAATGCCTAAAATCTTTAAACTGTAAGTAGGTATCCCTGTGCATTAATATGCAATCTTGTTATTGTATTTGTGTAATATTCATGCTTTAAATCCGCTGTGTTAAGACGGTAGACCTTTTTGCACCAGTCTTTAACAACCCGTGCATGTGGCAGACGGGCTGGTTTGGAACAAAGCAGACGCCTCCTCGTGGTTCGTCAGAGGGGGCAGGTGTGTGTGCATAAATGCATGATAGATGGCTGGAGCCGGTGCCTTCACATTTAACCATGTGGTTCTCCTGGGGGATACCCATGCAGAGGGTGTAGAAGGACGTGTCTGGCCTTTCTTGCCTGTGTGAGCCTCATGGTTTCAGCCACACCCCAGCGGCCACAGCACATCTGCGTCTGCACAGGAGATCTTGTGATGAGAGTAAGGGCCTATGGCTTGCTTTTCACACCATCCCGCTATTGTCTAGCACGTACTGCTGTAGATTGCAACAAAGCAAGGGGTTCCCTGGCAGATTGCATCTGACACCAGACATAGAAACTGTTGCGACAGTAACGGTTGTTTTACATCAGTATCTCAGTTTGTTTATATCCTAATTTATTGTTTTCTCTTCCTGTCAGATCACATCCCAGAGGACCTGCAAGACCCTTTCTACACAGATCAGTATGACCAGGAGCACATTAAGCCCCCGGTGATCCGGTTACTGCTGTCCTGTGAGCTGTACTGTCGCGTGTGTGCCCTCATCCTCAAAGGAGACCAGGTGGCTTCTCTGCAGTCCCACCAGTCAGTCATACAGGCCCTGTCTCGCAAAGGCATCTATGTCATGGAGGGCGACGACACGCCTGTCACAGACTCCGATCTGAACTGCCAACCAATCAAAATGGTGCGTTGCATTCAAAATGTATTATCTTTTTGGGATGTGCTCTGAATATAGTACTACTCATACAATTTTTGCAGTATGTTGAATGTTTTTCATGTGATTGATTGATTGTATATATTAATATATGAATGTAATATAAATATGACATAAAATGTGTTTTTATATAACATTTAACATAACATTATGATCATTAATTCAGCTCATTTGTATTATATTGATGGCTAAATCCCCGCTACACTTTTGCCATGTTTCTTATTATACTACGTTTTTTTTTTTTTAAAGGTCTTGTTTTGCTCTTTTTGTGATAACTGGCAAATGGCCACCCTTCACCTGGAGCTTTTAATCAAGAGAGTGAAAAGTTTAGAAGTGGCTTGGAGAGCAGCAGTATGCAAACTGAACAGAAGCTACTGTTTAAATTATAAACACCTTGTAACTGCGTCATTATTTTACATTATCTCACTGCCGCTCAGCCTTTCATGTTTGACTGTTACTGCGTGTGCACGTGCGCATTTTTTGCATCATAAAAAAGCGATCGTTAATTTGTTTGAGCATCAAGTTGAGAGAGGTAAGGAAGAATTTATCAGCGGGTTCTGCATCAGTAGCTGATACATGAGAGTCAGATACAGGATTTTGTACATTCGCAGTTGTCAAAACTCAGGGTTCAGAAAGCAATATGGTTTTGAGCCACGGATCGAATCATTTTTTCGGATCACCAAACGACAAACAAACAATGAATAAATATAACTTTGTGGTTGGGCAAATGTCACTTTGCTTTCCATGTATTACTTAAAGCACACTTGGATACCACAGCATCTACTAGCCTAACTAATGGTTCAAACATTTGATAATTAAAGACGAGTGAGCGGTCAGTAAGAAAATAAGAACAAATGAAGCATAGATAAATACAATAGAACAAAGTTGCAAAGCTCTAACTGAAGTATTCAGGTACATCATTGTAATTACAATTAATAAGTTAAATGTAGATTAGTCGTTAATGACATTAATGACAAAGACAGCAGTTGGTATTTATAGGCTGTTGTCACTTTAAGACCTAACAGACAGAATTTAGGAGATCACTTGCTGGGACGGGTATGTTGGCATAATTTTGTGTGTCCGTTGAAGTGCAAGGAATCAATTCTGTGTTTGCGACGAGTCAAGAAAGGTTTTCTCTTTTGCCTCGTCCTGCTCTTGAATGTGTAAACTGGGAAGACAAAACACAACTTTCATTCTGTGATGATTAAACTTTCACATGAGTGCTGAACCGTGGGGCTGAGTCCATACAGATTACGGATCAACTATGTTGTATATATAAAAATGAGGATAATGGTACTACTCATACAATTTTTGCAGTATGTTGAATGTAAATTATAAATGGTCTTATCTGTAATTATAGCCTTAACAAATGCTACAGTTAAACAATTACAGGAACTATGGTACATTATCATAAGGGCAAGTGCAAGTTAGAATCAAGAGCTTGTCTACACCTTCTTGATATATTGACCAAACAATCCGTTTTCCCCATGTTAATGTGTTCCATGATCATTGATAGGGAAAACCTGGCCTTCAGATAGTCCAAGAGATGACTGCCAAAATCATTAAGAGCCTGATGAACTTCACTTAACATTTTCTTATTATTGAAATTTTTATTTCTACTCCTTACCAGTTCGTTTTACGTCTCATGGGACTTTGAAGTAGAACATTCTGTCAAACTGAAAAGGTTCCAGGTGCTTAAACAATATAAAATACGTCATGTATCATATGCTGTAAAACAAGTAATTGTTAACTAGGCATGTGTGGATAATACCCCCCCCCCCCCCCCCCCCATTAGAAACCAAAACTACGCCCTTGGTTTAATCATGATATCATGTAGCGATATAGTAGCAAAGTTAATTTATTAGTAAGTCTCATTGGCTTTCTGTGCTCTTGAATGTTTCCTGTATGTGCAGCGTGATTTCCCATCTCTGTGTTCGAGTGGTGTGTGTGTTTGCACAAAAGCCAGGGTGTTTGATTTTGGTTTTGTACATTGCCTTTTGTCAAAATAGCCCTACCCCCATATGTCTGATATTCTGCTGCCAAGATATGGCAGGGGTCCCGTATGGGCATCTACTTCAGCCCCAGGTCAAAAGAGCCCATCCCCAGCCCCCCTTGATATTCTGCTGTCAATATATCACTTCGCTAGGGTGTTTTAGGTGGTTTGTAGGTAGTTTCTTACAGCCCCAAGTTAAGACATTCCTAGATATGAGCCCTTTTCGATTTATAATTCCATATAAAGAAGTAATGGCTTGATTTGAAGTATTATTCGCATCCATAGCACACGCACCAGCATTTTGTCTGGAGGAAGAAATTATAATCATGATGGTTGCCTTAGCGAGCACTAATTACAGTCCAGAACCAGACAAAGAAAAAGCACATGTGATATGGAAACTGTGGTTTGTAGAGATCTTCCTGTTGTAGATATCTGTGCACGGACAGGAGAAAGCTGCTATTGTTGGGATATCCAGCATGTGTTTTTCCCGTCATGTATAAGCACTACAATCACCTGTCCAAATAATTAGTGAGATCAGTGCTTGAGCTAAAGTAGCGCTTTGTAGTGGATTTCATTGATTCACAGCCGTATTTTTTAAGCCAGTGATGTTCTTTCTCCAGTGAATGGCAATCACTGATGTTGGTGAATCAGCGTTGTACACTCAACCGTGCTTTTATCACTTCAAATCTTTGTGTTTGAGCCCACACCCTGTACAGAGTCTAGTGCAGTCTGATCCGCACAAACCTGTTAGACGGACAAGAATGGCTTTGTGAGGTGTGTTCTGTGTAGGTAAAGCGTGTGTGCTTTGAACCGGTGTTTATAGCATCAGTGCTACATGCGTCGCATTGCATTGTCAGAGTGGAGTAGCATAAAAGTCACAACAGGGATTTACAAACATGATGACATGCTATTTTTAACTTGATTTGAGTGATTTGTGTGTATATGTGTTAACATGGCCCAAAGGGGTGTACTGTTTTGAAGTCTCAGAGCAGCCTATTTATTCTCTCATGATGTGATGGTCAACCAAATTTGGCAAATTTTGGAACGGGATACATATTACTAGTGTATTGCTCGCTGCACTGTATATTACCATTGATAGGTTGAGGGTCAGTATTTTATTTATTTATTTATTTTTAAAGAAATTAATACTTTTAATATAGATCGAAAACGACAGTAAAAACTGTTTTTTTTTTATTTTATTTCTGTACTTACTTTTTTTTCAGGATTCTTTGATAAATAGAATCATTGTTTCCAAAAAATATTAAACGGCACAACTATTTTCAACTTTGGTGATAATAATGAGAAATGTTTCTTGAGCAGTAAATAAATGCAATACATTTTGGATAAAATAAATGCAGTTGGTGAGCATAAGGGGCTTATTACCGTTTTCAAAGTCTGCAGTCTGTAAGAATTTTTTAGTGTATATTTTAAAGAATGATTGCAGTTATTTTTGCTTTTTAGTTGGTGCATAATATCTTAACTCTTGGATGTCTGATAAAATGAGATTTAAAAAAAAAATCACAGTTGATATTGCTTCTGGTTCATTTGATACATGCTGGTTTATTAGTATTTCGGGAGGGTTCTGGTTATATAGCACCTCTTGGCAAATGTAGTTGGTAATGTCGGGGTTTCATGCAAACTGCATTACTGTGCACAGTACACATACTGAAGAGATGGTACGAGTAGTCTGATAGGGTGCTTCTCTACTTTAGTACAACATCCAAAGCCCATCACAATCCAATCTTCTGGTTTATAGTTGTCAGACATCTGACATGCGTATCTGAGAAGAAAAACGGAACACTGTTGGCTTGAGTCGGGGATCAGTCTGCTGAGATTGTGCTGACGTGTGCTGTGCGCCCGTATGAACAAGTCAGTGGTTGACTGGTGTTGGGGTTTCCATGGTAACTGGATGGGCTTTGCATAGCAGTTCACAGTCTCATAAACTGAATGTTGAAGTGCTCGGTGTATTTTGTAAAAGGTTTTGTAAAAAGTGTACAAAGTTAGCCAGCATGAGGAATGTGAAATATTACCTACTTCATCTTGACTGTGCTTTTATTTTGGCAGATTAAGTGGGCTCAGTGTTTTTGTTAGCAAGAGCAGTATGACCTTCTTTGGGCTAAATGGGAGATTATTTCCACAAAGCTTTGTGCACATTTAGTCTTCGTCTGAGGAAGACTAAGAGGCAGCACCCGTAAACATTTAGACTTTCTGATATAGAGACATTTCTTTTACTAGGTTATAAAGTACCAGTTTTGCTGATGTCCTGTGAAAAACTGAAAGGCATAACGTTTACTTTCATATGTATTATATTTATTATAAATGCAATAAACATTTGCTAAAATATTGATAAATATTGAGTTTCTAAGTACTTGTGGATGCTCATAATTAACTGGTTAATCGTTAACCAATGGTAAGAATCTTGACCAATTAATACTGTCGGTTAAGCACTTTAAAAAGTAATTTTTTAACTTAAAAGTTTGCTGCATGATTAAAAAATAAGCTACACGTATAAAATTGCCGTTTTTAAAACATTTTAGTGTCACATTTTATTATTACCTTCGTAAATAACGTAAAATACCGCTAAATAAAGCTTTTGCTATTTACATATATTATTTGCGCTTCTTATTTTTAATTGGTCACACACGTAAACATTGTAACAGTTAACTGTTAATGATTGGTTAACGAGCTTCGCCTGAAGGTTGGGGGGAAAATGAAACGAACATCCCTAACATTTACAAATGTACTTTATGCTGTCTGAAATTTATGGTGCAAGTTAGTTGATAAAGTAGTTCATTTTCTTGTTCTTTATGCTGCATGAAAATGCAGTAGTGTGACTTTTCTTTCGCCTCTGTTTTGTGGCACAGAGTTCTCACATCCCCATGATTGATGCTTTGATGATGGCCTACACGGTGGAGATGATCAGCATTGAGAAGGTTGTGTCCTGTGTGAAGCGATTCTCAACATTCAGTGCCTCCAAGGAGCTCCCCTTTGACCTTGAGGATGCTATGGTATTCTGGATCAACAAGGTGCGTTTGTGCGAAGGTTTGGCCTTTTTAGTCAATTCGTGTTTGTCTAGTCCTGAGGGGGGCCTTTCAGTGCTTGGCCAGATTGCCAGCACTTTTAAAAGAAGGCCGTAACCACGTCAGATGTTTCTTATGCATTCTTTCATATGTATCATAGCAATCCCTTCGTTGTGCTGCAGGTGAATCTGAAAATGAGGGAGATCACAGAGAAGGAGCACAAATCAAAGCAGCATCTGTTGGACTCTCCAAGCCATCAGAAGGTACCAGACATCCCAGAACAAGTGTTTAACTCACAGATTGTAAAATTCTCTAATTCTCAGGCACTGTTTAGACCTGGTTTTAACAGCTGTCTTGAGGAATCCATTCACAAGAGAACGGCGTTAAAGACTAGTGTAAACGGGGTTGTATGTCTAGAAAACATTATTCAAACTGCATTGGAGGACATTTTTTTTCCTTGAACTTTTCTTTTCTTTTCGGAAATGAGCACCCATCGATGGATTGTAGTGAACAATGATTAAGTTGGATCATTGTTGGAATTTGAGAGTTAATTTTGAGTTTACAAAATACAAAAATTAGATTTTCAATGAGAGTAGGGTCTCTTATAGGCTTCACAAGTCATCAAAATAATAGGATTAGTTCACTTCTGAATTAAAATTTCGTGATGATGTACTCACCCCCCATGTCATCCAAGATGTTCATGTCTGTCTTCGGTCGAAAAGAAATTAAGGTTTTTGAGGAAAATATTCCAGGGTTTTTCTCTGGATAGTGGACTTCAGTGAAGCTCAATGGGTGGAAGGTCTAAATTGCTGTTTCTGTGCAGCTTCAAAGCACTATACATGAAATGGGGTGAATAAATTATTAGGAAATATTCATTCAGAAGTGAACTAATCCTTTAAATTGTGAAATGGCTTGGAGCCAAAACAAGATTTTTTTTCTATTTTTTATTTTTTGATGTTGTATGCTTAAGGAATTGTTTTAGTGAGATTTTCCAGAAAAGGTTTACGAATTTGTTAATGTAATGTAACACTATGTCTTGTACAATATTAATGCTGTGTTTTTGTTAAAAAATTTGTTTAATTTTGATGGAGTTATGTCACTTTTTTTTGCTGGCATGGCATTAAAAAGCTATATTAAAACTCTTTTGGCTCAAAGCCATCGTCAAATCTCTAAGGCTGATATTTGAATTAAATATGCACTGCATGTTTCAAAATGTTCTTACATGCGACCTGCTCATCACTTGTTGATGTTACTTTAGTAATGTGATGATGATGATAACAATAATAATTATTATTTTATAACCATGTTGATGTGTAATCACAAAATTTTGGCATCCCTTTTGTGCATCCACTACAAACAAAAGGAATTTTGTTTTAAATTGCAATTTTTATTGAAAATGTAATGATTAATTTTCATTTCTCCTCTAATTAGCAGCCCTAGTTTCTCACTCACTGGAGATGTTTCATTCAGTCACACTGAACCACTGACCACTTGTTTGGATCAAATGCAACCGTTGTTAATACCAGGTGTAAACAGGACCTCAGGTGTGAACTGAAATGACTGGACTCATCTGAATAGATGGTACTAATGTAACAACAGCCTTGTGGAAATGATCTAATATCTTCAGTGGCATCGCTCCTTCTGTTTCTCCTCTAACCTCATAGTAGGGTCACATCTGTCTGCTCTTTTCTTCCCTGACATCCTCTCTGCTCCTCTTCCCGTCTCTTTCCCTTTAACCTCCTCCCTCGCTACTGGGATAGTCTCCCTCAAAATGGTATTGGAAACTAGTACCTGTAAGTTGGCTGTGAGTGCTTCCTCTCCACTGCACGCGTAGTATGTGTCAGTCCCGACGTACGCCATCACCACTCAGGCCACGCTTTTATCTAATCAGTGCACACTGGGAAACGCTGCTGTCCAGTGGCTCACGCTGTAATCACACAAAATGATCTGCCTTTCACCCTTTGAGCACATGCAGTTATGAGCTAACACTCGCCGCTAAGCGCGTGCGTGTGTGTGCGTGTGTGTGTGTGTGTGTTTGTATGTGAGAGAGTGTGTTTGTTGGAGTCTCTAACTTCAGCTTTCATATTTTCTTCTTTTGCAGTCATTTCCATCTTCATTTGTCTATTTCTTGTCCTTTCTGTCTCTTGGCTGTGTATGTTCTTCAGCCTGATCTTATCTTTGTACCTGCCCATTGCATGCTGGATCTTGTGGAGGTTTTATGAATGGCACAGAGATCCTCTGTCTCCATTCTGATGTCTTTACCTTTAGATGTGTCTAGCTTTCACTGTGTCCTTTCTGAAACTTAGACTTGGTGTCTGTTAGGACTGCACAGTTGAATACATTTGCAAGATTACAATCATGGCTGCTGTGATTAAAGGGTTAGTTCATTTTAAAATGAAAATTTCCCCATGATTTACTTACCCTCAAGCCATCCTAAGTGTCTTTCTTCTTTCAGACAAATACAATCGGAGTTATATTAATAATCACCCTGACGCTCCTAAGCTTTATAATGGCAGTGCACGGAAAGCACCTGTTTGAACCTAAAAAAAAAAGTTCATACATCCATCATAAATATACTCCACCCTGCTACGGGTGGGTTAATAAAAGCCTCCTGAAGAGAAGCGATGTGTTTGTGTTAGAAAAATATCCATATTTAACAATGTTGTGATGTAAAATAGCTAGCTTCCGCCAAGCCGCATTCAATTTACGGAATAATTACGTTTATCGATTCGATGGCGGATTGTAATCCAGAAAGGTCCAAATGACAATCATCTGTAGTCAAAAGCAAAAGACTTCGGACTGCAGAAAATTAAATCTACAGGTAACGCTAATACTAAATACACAGTCATGCAATGCCGATGTTAACGTTAGCAATTTGAGAACATAGTATAACAACAATAATAATTTGCACGGCTTGGCGTGATTCAAGCTAAGCGATCGTTCGTTTTAATCACCATTGGCAGCGGAATTTATTGTAATGCTTTTTTTCTCAGTTGGTCTGAACAAAATTTTGCTTTCATTTTGCATCTTTAAAGTAAACTAATCCTTTAATCTACTGTCATTAACATATCTGGCTCATATAAATGGAAATGCTATAATACTTTTTCTTATACATATACCCCTGTGCATGATGGAATTATTTTAGTACATGCCAAATATATATTTCATTACGGAAATTATTCATGTATTATTTACTGTCATTAAATGTGAGATCTTGCATATTGACTTTATATTTGCCATCTGCTTCCCTGCTCTCTAAGCTTGCTCTGCACATTTTGTATGTCTTCCTTATCTGATACTCTGGCACTTCTTTCAATTCATGGAGCTCTTTTCTAACAAGTGTTAAATAATGAAGACATACAAAATGTGCAGAGTGGGACTGCAGTTGAGAATCACTGCTCTAAGATATTGGCACTGGCCTGAAAACATTCCAGTTGACCACTACATTTGCGTACTGTTCGCATTTTGGGTTCTTGTTTTTTTTTTCTTTGTTTACACGAGTGTATTATGCATCCATTTGTAATAATGTGTAGTTGTAGTCCTTTATGTATCAGCAGCGTATCAGTGTTTCTTGCTTTTATGATTCATATCATTAGTTGTTGAGTTAAGTTTGTTGTGATTTAAACTATTTTGTGGCCAGTCATTGTTCTGCTGTATTGTTGCTTAAAGAAGCAGTTTACCCAAAAAATTAAAATTGGCTTCATTTATTTACCTTCATGTTGTTCCACATATGGCTTTGCTTTATCAATGGAACATAAAACAAGTAGAGAAGAATGTCCAAGCTGCTCTTGGGTCATGGGCGGCCAAGGCTCATTGATGCTCGTAGCTGCACGAAAGCTGGCTCGTGTGGTCCGATCCCACAAACGAGCAACTATAGCTCAAATTGCTCAAGAAATTAATGGTGGTTCTGATAGAAAGGTGTGAGAATACACAGTGCGTTCTGGAGTAGCGGCAGACCAGTAAGGGTGCTGACCCGTCCACCATCAAAAGCGCTAACAGTGGGCACGTGAGCGTCAGAACTGGACCACAGAGCAATGGAAGATGGTGGCCTGGTCTGATGACTCACACTTTCTTTTACATCACATGGATGCCCGGGAGCATGTGTGTCCCTTACCTGGGGAACGCATGCTACAAAAGTTTAGTTGAGCAGTGAGTAATTTTCTGTTACCTTTTGTTTTTTGGCTGCTGTCACTTTAAGATCTGCCGCTCCAGCACATGACGTGGATGGGATCTCGCGCATCCCACTTTCTCACAGCTACTTACTTTTTTTACTTCATGTTTTTAAGACTTTATTTAAGTCATTCAAGGCTCCTCTTATGAGGATACTCGACAAAACTGACATTTTTGGCATTATTGTGTGTGGTGTTATTCATTCAAGCTTGAAAGAGAACTGTATTCTGGTGCTCTGTCTGTGCGCACGTCACTGTCGCGTGTCTTTCTGTGCACTGTGTGAGTGAGTGAGGACGTTCATAGACAGCGAGTTCTCTTTTGGCACGCTTCAATAATTTCAAAAGCATTTGCACGAATAAAAGCCTGATCATCTATTGTAACGCTAGCCAAATGATGACAGAAAAATGCATGCTGCGTTAATGCGTTAAATATACAGAACTATATAAACAATGTACAAAAACACCCCGGAACTTCTATCTCAGAAACAGCGTTTGAAACAACGTAGATTGTTCATGTGCCACTGTAGTGAGTACGTATCAAATGTTGTGCACAGATGGCAAACGACGAGCTCAATGCAGCTCGTTGATGCCAGAGGTGAGCAGAGAGTATCACACAATCTACAACAGCTACAACAGTGGGAACCAGGGCAATGTGTCACAGCACACAGTTCATTGCAGCCTTCAAGATCATCGAGAAGTATCTGTGGTATTTGGTACCATAATGTCAGCAGCAGGTCCTCCGATTATTGCAGGGTGGTGGTGATGTAGTGCGAACCTGCTTTTCCAATGTTCGATTGGGCTCATGTCAGGCCAAGGCATCAACAGAAACTCACTATCATGTTCCTCGAACCACTTCTTGACTATTCTGGCAGCGTGGCATGGCGCATTATCCTGTTGGTAATGGACATCACTGGCAGGGAACACGGGTGCCATGGTCCGTGATGATATTAAGATAACTGACACCTGTCAGGGAATGTGCTATTGGGATGATGGGGCCAAAAAGTGTCTGCCCAACAGTGCATGCTTTGTTGGTAATCACCGAATCTTGATTCATCAGACCAGGCCACTTTCTTCCAATCATCCACTGTTCAATCTCAATGATCTCGGGCCCATTTCATGCGTTGTTGGTGATGGTGTGCGGTTAACATGGGGACCCGGCTGGGTCACCCGCACGCTGAAGGCTGTGATGAACCGTGTGCTGTGACTCATTGCCCTGGGCACCTCGGTTGTAGCTGCTGGTGATTTGTCGCACTGTGGCCCTGCGGTCACTGTGAACAAGGTGTGACGGTCTCTGCTCTCCTCTGGCATCAATGAGCTGTGGACAACACATGGCTGGGTGACCGTTAGTTGTTGGGCTATCCGTGCACAACATTTGATACATACTCACTACAGCAGCACGTGAACAATGTACAAGGCGCAACGTTTCTGAGATCAAACGTGTTAACTTTGACCTTTTTTTCCCCCAGCTATTATACTGTAATCTTGAATAGCTATAATTTATGGCTAAAATTGAGAAGAAAAAATCCATCAGTACTGGTAATGGTGATACTGGCCTAATTCATGGTGCTTAGTAAAAAGGTACCAGTTAACGGATATTTAAAATGTACGTTTCCACATTATCTTGGAGATTTAATGTAAATATATTACAATACATATATTAAAAACTTTAATGTAAGGTGCGATTAATTACAGAATATTTTTTTTCTTTACTGCCCCATTCCCTTTTCTCTTTAATAATATGTGGAAGAGCAGCTTTGACATTCTGCTAAACATCTCTTTTTGGCTTCCTTGAGAAAAAAAACCCCATTTTGAATGACACGAGGGTTGGTAAATGAAGAGACATTTGTTGTTATGGGTTTTTTATTTATTTATTTATTTTTGAATGAACTAATCCTTAAAATTGTCAGTCTTTTTCTTTTCTTTTAGACCAGCTTATATTAAGCCTCGAGGATAAACTATATTCCTCTTTCAAAAGTGCCTCTTGCCTACGCTACACCAGTGCTATATACCAAAGGTTTTTTGTGGAATAAAGCCTGTTGTTTTAGCTGGTTTTGACAGTTTGGCTTCCTTTTCATGTCACCTCTAGGTACGTTATCGGCGGGATCATGCCTCGGGTAGACAGCTGCCCTACTTCCCCCTGCTGGAGGACCTGATCAGGGATGTGTGTGACGGTGCTGCACTGCTGACGGTGGTCCATTACTACTGCCCAGACCTGATGAAGCTTGATGGTAGAGTGAAATGACATTAGGGATACTAGACTGGTTAACTAGTCTAAAGGAGTTTTAGACTGGTGTGTAATGTCTTCACCACTAGCACCAGACATAATCAGGTTTCCCAAACACTCCTTCTGCCTCCCTACTCCCTCCTAAACGGCTTATTATAAGTAGACACCCCTCCAGAGTTGCGCCATTGGTTGAGCCAGTTGTTGCTGTCAGGCGGCTTAAGCAAACAGAACATATTTTGATGGTGCTACAGAGCTTACTTTAATGGAAAATCAACATGTGAAAAGAGAAAGTATTTTAACACATCCCATTCAAACCTGGTGCTGCACTTTATTTTAATTCTTTAAATCTGGACATATGAAATAATGGGCAGAAAAATCACTTTTTTGAAATGTAGAAGTTTAATAGAATTTTTTTGATGATAAGAAGATAAACGACAACAAAAAAACAATTTATTTTCTTTTTTTTAATATCATATTTGATCATTCTTTTATGGCTCACAGTAATGACTCGTATAGTACAATGGTGAAAAAACACCTGATTTTTGTTCAGAGGCCCAAACTGAGCAAAAATATGCAAATTAGTGCAATTGCTGGTATTTATGTGCTATAACAATGTTAGAATGTTGTTATAATTTTATAACAATATAGCAGACTTCTTACAAAGTAAACAGATTGTCACTATATCTCCTAATGATGTCTATAATAATTAATATTTAACCAAATATTAAAATGCGTAGTTTTAAGCTCTGTAGTTTTAATTTTGGAGGGCAAAATATATACATATATAAAATATATACAAATAAATATTTCTTGAAAGCCTGATGTGTTATATTTGATACTCAATTTTTTAGAAAAATCTGTTAAGTTAATCCCCATACATACATTTGAAGTTGCTTCGGTTGTAGTAGATTGTGTGCAACGGGTTTTTCAGCAAAGTTTTGGTAGTTGATAATAGAGGCCTTACAGTAGGTGTCTTGTAGTTTGTCTTTTTCATAATGTTGATTGACTAGGTTTATTCCCCCTTTATTCGCCTCTTGAGTTAAGTAACAATTCTCTGAAATGTTCTTTTCCAATACTTCAACTCCCAAGCAAATATTGACCTTGTTTGGATTCAGCCCTTGGTTTATCGTTCATGAATGTCAGAGCCTGCATGCCCCAGGATGGCTTGTTTGCAAACTTTGTTTTATGTTATCTGCAGATATCTGCTTGAAAGAGGTGACCTCAATAGCAGACAGCCTTTATAATATCCAGCTGCTGAAAGAGTTTGCCAATGAGTACCTTAACAAAAGCTTCTATTTGACTTTAGAAGACATGCTGTACGCACCTCCTGTGCTCAAGGTAAGTTATTCGGTTATGTATAATGCATCTCATCATTAACCGGATGGTTCATGATTCTCTCACTGTTCGTTTTCTTCTGCAGCACAATGTCATGGTATTTATAGCGGAGCTCTTCTGGTGGTTTGAGATTGTCAAGCCTGAATTTGTCCAGCCGAGAGATGTCCAGGAATTTAAAGATGGTGAAGTTTTTTTTATTTTGGGCAATACATTTGTCTGTACAAGTTGTTGATTTGGGTGTTCTGCCTTTTTTGCTGACATCTGATTTTTTTTTTCTTAAATCAATAAAGTTAGCATGAAGCCTCTACCAATATCCTCAAATTTTGGCTATTGTAATAGCAATATGACTTGCATTATAATAATATTCTCATTGCAGCAAGAGCGATGACTCAGCCCAAGAGTGCCAGGCCTACTGTGCCCATCTCCAACGCCACCAAACGGAGCTTCCTGGTGTCTCCCGGTGTGGTTGATCCAGCTCTTCCAGTCCAGAGCAGCCCGGAAGTTTGTAACAGGTACTTCCTGCACCCTGAAGAATCTGAGCCTCTGTAAGTGCTTCATGGTTTTGTCTCTGTTTGATGTGTAAAATCTTTCTTTTTGGTAGTTGTGGGTGTAAATGTCAGTGATCTGTTTGAAAGCTGTTTTAATGTAAAAAAATATGCCTTGGTCTTTCTCAGATTTCTTTCGAAATAAACTCTCTTATAATTAACATTACCTAACTAAAACCATTTCACCAGCCAGACTACTATTACTTCAGCTACCGGAGTAGAAAAACGCCATATAAAATCTCTAATGCAGAAGAGTTCATTTCTCTATTAGGCTGTTTCAAATTTGAGTAGGCCACATCTCAGAGGGTGTTTCATTTTATACAGTAACTAAAAACAGCAACAAAAAAAAATGTATTACATTTCTGGCCAACTGTGTCAGGGTGATGCGTATTTAGTGATCTAGAAGCATTACTGTTATTTTTCTGTCATGTTTTCCTGGGAAAACAAACTGAAGATAAGCTTGAGATTATTTTATGTTGCAATTGGGAATCGGTCCAACACTCTATTAGTCAATTAGTGAGGCCAAAATTAGACTGATATTTTTTGTGTGTTTGTGCTTTAACTTGCTGACAAAGTTTAATCTGTTGCTGGATCGCTTTTCAATGCACAAGCAGATTGCATCACATAGTTCTGCACATCCCTAGTCATGATGATCATGATGATTCACACCTGAATCCTATTGTCTCATAACGTCTTTTGCCCTGTCATGTTGTGCCTGTGTTTTTAGGCAAGCTGAGACAGTACTGCATTGCCCTGCCTAACTTAAAAGAATTTTAAGAAGTTACTGTGCTTACTTTTATTTCACAGGCAATGTAAAAATACAAGCTACTCTAACATAAAAGGCATTTTAATGTCATGCTAGTGCCATTAATGTAGCTCTGTAATTGTAGCACTGTTTTAAATGGTCTTTTTAAGGTCCTAAACAGAGCAGTGGTGCTTGTCTATATTTGTCCATCCACATGGAAAATGTTTAGTGTCAGTTACGATTAGATTTTGGCTGGATAGACCTTTGGGGGCCTGGAAGATCATTCGTCCTAATTTTTTTTTTGTGCTGGTGGTTTGCCAACCGTGTTCTCTGCTTGCTGTTTCACTGTTTCAGTAATAAGGGGAATTCTGGCTTCAGCCCCTCCCATCCACTTCTGCCACTGAGACAAAGACAAAAGAAGGCTCAGCCAGGAGAGGACAGCACGGGTATGGCATCAAGTGTCTGCTGCTGTTCATAGAACAGTTTTGTTGTTGTTTTCATGCTCAAATGGATATATAATGAAATAGTTAAAGTTTGAATGGAATTTCTAACTGAAGCGGTTTAGGCAGAATACTGGGGATTAGTTATTTAGAATGAACTCCTAACCAGAAGTTTTAGCCCCAGAATGATTTCTCCCCCACATTATTTTTGACCTTTTAAGGTCTGTTGTGTTTTCATTCAGGTTTTTTTTTTTTTTAGTACTATCTTTTTTCTGCATTATGGTAGTGTGAGTAAATGCATAAATTGTGAACTATTACCTAAATTTGTTTTACTCAGTTTATGCTGATTTACTTACAATCTTTTAATTTTCATATGAAAAATATGGAGGTAGACCTAGATCTGTCAAGTCAGCACAGATCTTTTAGTGGCTATGCTAGAGTGTGACTTAGATTAAGGTAATCAACTTCTCTTACTTGTGCTTTTCTTATTAGCCTCTCGAAATCGCTCCAATTCTTTGACGCAAGAAGGTCACTCCAGAGGATCTGTGGCTTGGTCAGATAAACGGCAGAGGTACAACACTATTGATCAAATATGAATACTTAAAATATTTCTTTTTAAGATATTACATTGATTTTGTATTTAGTTTGGTAATTCTTGTCTTATCATAATAATCAGGCCTCTGTCTCAGCTGAATCGGTATGTTCTTCACTCTGCTACGGACAGTGATGCAGACTTGGCCTCGGGCGACAGCGTTAGTCTGACTTGCTCGATCAGCGAGGACAGCCTGGCTTCCACCATCACACCCAAGCACCAGAGCCATCCAGGTCACGGCATTAAACGGGTTAATGGCCATGGCCTACTGGGAAACGTTAACATGGATGAGGAGGAAGAGCAGGTAACCATCACCAGGCCTGACTCATCCAAGAATGTCATCACCCTGGTAAATTCTGAGGACACAGAGCGACAGAGTGCTACCCCTGGTGCCTCCTCAGATTCTCGAACAGCCAGTTTCTACCTGGAACCCTTGATGCCTGCGGTTCTCAGGCCAGCCAAAGAGAAGTCCATAAGCCTGAACAAGGAAGAAGAGTCGGGAGAAGTACGTCATCGAGGGTCAGCACGAAAAATGGCAGGAGCAGATAGTGCCGTTTCGTCTTTCAGACGGAGACCTCCGCACACCCTTAACAGGACCTTTACCCCCAACACCAGCTCTGAGTTTGACACAACTATTGAGCATAAATCCAGTGAACTTGTGCCTCCAGCCCTCGGGCAAATGCAAGCTTTCAAACCACTGGCGACAAGTAGCGCTGAGCAGTCTCCTGCTGAGCGGTCACCTGGGTTTTACCTTCATTCATCAGTGCCTGAGGACAAGAGGCCTGTCCAAGCATGGGACATCCATCCAGGGTCTGATATAGAGACAGTGGAGACCATTGAGGAGCAGGATGCAGAGCTCACCAAAGAGCTTCATCCAGACAAGAAGCAGTTCTATGAGGAGGACGAAGAGTCGGCCAAACTGCGTGAGGACATGAATGTAAAGGAACATGAGGATAAGGATGGTGGGAGCAGGTGCTCCAGCCCTGGCCAGCAGTCTCAAGTCAGCAGTGTGGCTAGCGGCAGTGTGCGTATGACCAGTTTTGCAGAACGAAAGCTGCAGAAGTTTGGTAGCAACCAAGACATCCGGTCTAGCACAAGCAGCTCACAGCGCACAACACCTGATGGCTCAGAGAGTTGCACCCTTCCTCTGACCTGCTGGAGGATGAAAAGAGACCAGAGTCCCACACCGCAAGGACAGAACAAGGACAGTACCAACATGCTGGCCTCTGAACTTGTTCAGCTTCACATGCAACTTGAAGAAAAGAGACGTGCAATTGAATCCCAAAAGAAAAAGATGGAGGTCTTGGCGGCAAGACAAAGGCTTAAGCTTGGGAAAGCAGCCTTCCTGCACATAGTGAAAAAGGGGAAGAGTGACACACTCCCTCAGCCTACAAAGTCGGAGTACTACTTGAAAGATGGCCAAAAACTTAATCAAGACAAGTCATCAAAAGATGACACCTGCGTTGATTCTCTGAGAGATGGGCCGAAAGAGGCTGAAGGCCCAGAGAAGGCATCTCTCGAGTGGGCAGGTGGGGGGACTGTGTCCCCTAGTGCCTTAGATATGGACGAAGAAATAGATATCAATGAATGCAACCGCTCCATTGAGTTGCTGAACGAGGCCATAGGAAACATTCAGCAGCAAATGATGCAACTTTCACTCCAGCAGGAAGTACTCATAAGGCAGAATCTCCAGTCTCCAACAGGTGCTGCTCTACCACCTAGCAGTGACCAAAGTAATGGATCTGAACCCAGGATCAGAGCATCTATACATTTCACTGAACCAAGTGGCAGCCCCGTGATACGAAAGCCGCCCAAACTAAGTTCAGCACGGCCCCGTTCCAAACCTTCAGAGCTGTTGCTTAAGGAGCACAGCAAAGGGCAGAAGAGCACTACTCCCACACCTACTGACAACCCCTCTGCCAGGATTATTCAAGGGGTCAGGGCCCCCAAAGTAGAGTCTGAGGACATCGCACAAAGCTCTGCGAGATCGGACTCATTCAACGAAGACAAAGGGAATCCAAAAAGCACTACATTCCACCTTAATGATGAAGCTAACTTGAGGATGGTCTCAAGGGAACCAAGTTCTGTGGCCCTTGGTGTCACTTTCGAAGAATCTATGTCCAGTACCTTACGGGACATTGAGGCTACATTTGAGGATGGGCCAGAGGGGGACAATGTCTCCTCAGAGGACATTTCTAGAGGAAAAGTCAATCTTATTGAAGTAGACTTGTCTGATTTGGCTGCCAACCCAGATGAAGAAAGTACCAATGCATTGGATGTCACCACTGATGGAAGTGACGGGGAAAAGAAGTCTGGAATGGGCTTCTTTTTCAAGGTAAAGTCAGTGCAGTGGACAAGACATTTGAAAAGTATTTATCTGAAGGAAAACAGGTTGTATTTTTCTGGCAAAGTATTCATTTTATGCACTGCATACATTTCATTAGTAGCATCCCAACAGCCCAGAAAACCCTAGTGTTTCAGAAAAAGTAAAAATCTAAAAGTTTTGTTGTTAAATGTCTGCAGGACGAGCAAAAAGCAGAGGATGAATTGGCCAAAAAGCGAGCAGCGTTTCTGTTAAAACAACAGAGGAAGGCAGAGGAGGCACGGCTTCGCAAGCAGCAGATAGAGGCTGAGAGTGAGCTGAAAAGAGATGAAGCCAGGTATTGACAACCCCTGAAGTGCTTTCCTCCAGGAATAAAAAAATGGTAAAGAGAAGCTCTGCATTTTCTTAGGGAGTTTGTATGTTTAAAGCCTCTCTTCTCTCCCAATTCTAGGAGGAAAGCTGAAGAGGACAGATTCAGAAAAGAGGAGGAGAAGGCGAGGAGAGAGTTGATAAAGCAGGAATATCTTAGAAGGAAACAGCAAGAGTTGTGTGAGGAGCAAGAACAGCCCCAGCCAAAACCCAAGACCAAGGTCAAGAAACACAGGCCGAAGTCTGTGCTGAAAGAAGAACCCTCTATTGATATGCTTCCCAAGTGCCGTGCTTCCAGTAAGTGTTAAATCATGCCTCCTGTTAAAACGGAAATATTCAATGTCATTTAAACTGAAATAATGAAACCATGTCCATCACTAGATGAGAATCTCATCAATGCCCAGTCTGGTTCTAGTCTATCACTGGCCTCTGTGGCCACCACTGAACCAGACAGTGTCAACTCAGGAGGGGCGGGATCTCAACGGTAGGTCCTTCCCACTGACCTCCAGGGTGCATGCGGATGCGTACTTGCATTTCAATTAATTTGTTTCAGAATCAATTGAATGTGTTCAGACTGTGACCTCCAGAGCTCTGTTCTAATGTTGCTGCTCGTTCTTTCCATGAACAGAGGGGAATCAGTAGAGTCGTTTCCAGGCCTCAGTCGCAACTCCAGTCGAACTACGGAAAGAGACTGGGACAACGGTTCCACTGCGTCTTCCATTACATCAACATCCATGGCAGAATACACCGGTGAGTTTTTCGCTTTCCGTTCTGTAGGAAGCAAGTGGTTTATATTTGTGTTGATGCTCAATTGCTGTTTGTACCACATGCTGGTCTGGTGTGCTAAATTATTTACACTGCTTTAGATTCCTCTGCACCAGGACAACATCCTGTTAAAAACTGCAGCATGCTGATGTAAACTCAACCATGCATTAGCCAGTATGTTTGTCTTTGTGCTTGAGTACATTAGCGCACATCAGTTTTTTTGTTTGGGCAGACATTAGTCGATGAATCTGTTCTTAAATTGATACATTTTGCAGGGCAAATATGCGCATCCTAAAGCTAAAGTATGTGCACAATTAAAAGTTTTATATTTGTCCTCCATGATTTTAATTTAAGTGTATTGAAAATCGTTGCAAAAATACTTGGGTTCATGTTAATTATTTGCGTAATTCTCAGAATGGTATCGTTACATTATCATTGATGAATTTTATCTCAACATTCCCTGCAGAGAACCTTTGAACCATGTAAGGTAAGGGATTGTTTAGACGGAGAATAGAAAGGTTTGTGGCATTTGTTGGGTGTCAGAGTGATGGATGAGTTAGTTTAGCTTTTAATCATGTAGACCGAGAACCTCCCGTATGCATCAATAAGAGCTGTATAGGGCTCAGAGAGGGACACCATGTCCTCACCAAGTGACATAACAAATTGACAAGCGATAACACAAATTAAAAAAAAAAAGTTTATGTCCTAAGCAACCATGACGAGAAGACATTCGATCGGTTATTTGTTTTCTACATGGCCAGCCCCGTCCACAGAGAAAATATTTGAGGTTAATTATGTAACTTTTTTTGGACCAGTGGAATTTCAGTTCGGCATCAAATCGACATAAATGAATTCTTCTTAAATTGAATTCTCAAATTTGTGTCATTTGACACTGAAGACTGGAGTAATGGTTGCTGAAAATTCAGCTTTACCATCATAGGAATGATTTACATTTTACGGTAACACTTTACAATAAGGTTCATTAGTTAATGTATTAACATTAACATTTGTTACTGTATTTACTAATCTTTGTTAACGTTAATGAAAATACAGTTGTTCATTGTTTGTTCATGTTAGTTCACAGTGCATTAATTCATGTTAACAAGATTTTAATAATGTATTAGTAAATGTGGAAATTAATATTAACAAAGATTAAAATATATGGTTACACTTTGTTTTACAGTATGTGCACTTACATGTACTTAAACTACTGGATAACATAAGGTAACTACATGGGTAAAAGGTTAGTTTTAGGGGTAGGTCAAGGGTTAGTACCTAATAATTGCAATTTCTGTAATAAGTACATAGCATGTACATGGGCAGCAGAGCTAGTTTGTGTTGTTAACTAATGTTAATGAACCTTATTGTATATTACCCATTTTACAATATATATTCAAATCGAAACGCTTATTGTAAATTGTATTTTTATTTCACAATATTATTGTTTGATCAAATAAATGTAGCTTCTTTATAAAAAATGTTTAAAAAATCTTAGACTCTAAACTGATTAGTATGTGTGTGTATATGTGTGTACTTTTTAAATACTTTTTAATAATCCATGAAATGACATCCGTGACTTTCCTTAAGTGTTATGCTGAAGTAAAATTTTTTTTTTTTTCTCTCTTGTAGGACCCAAGCTTTTCAAGGAGCCAAGCGCAAAGTCCAACAAGCCAATAATCCACAACGCAATCTCTCATTGCTGCTTAGCAGGAAAAGTAAATGAACCACAGAAGAACTCCATTCTTGAGGTGTGTGACCAGTTTGCAGGTTCACGGCATGCAAAAACTACTCTATGATGTAATTTAACTGCCTCCTTTTTGACCTGTAGGAGCTGGAGAAGTGTGAATCCAACCACTTGATGATTCTCTTCCGGGACAGTGGCTGCCAGTTCAGAGCCCTTTACTCCTACTTCCCCGACACAGAGGAGATCCACAAGCTCACCGGCACAGGGCCCAAGAGCATCACTAAGAAGATGATCGACAAACTCTACAAGTACAGCTCGGACCGCAAGCAGTTCACCGTAATCCCCGCCAAGACGGTGTCCGTTAGTGTAGACGCGCTGACTATCCATAACCACCTGTGGCAAGCCAAAAGACCCGCAGGGCCGAAAAAGAGCGGAAAATGAACACGGATGGCAGTCGTAAGATCTGCACTTTTGCATCAACGCCTGCTTCCGTCAGAGTTTGGGTGGAAGAGGCTCGCTGGACAAACAAACAGGCATGAGTCAACATGTACTTCATTTGAATGTGTTTTGGGTTGAAGTAGTCCTGTGGTCTTTTTACCTGATTAATTCTTTTGCTACTTGAAGTATTTATTAGTTTGGCACTGATTAGCTCGTTTAAACGAAGCGCTTCCCCCATGATTGTTTTTGTTTCTCTCTTTATTGCAAGGGAAATACGTTTTCCTTTTGCCATCTTCAAAACATGTCTGCTGCCTCGGAGGATTTTCCAGAACTCAAATTAATTTAAAAAAAAAAATATATAGCTGACTTGGCTCTCAAGCAACCTTTTTTTGCCTCCGAAACGTGCTGCTCTCCTATGTTGTCGCTGGGACAATCCCAGGTCTGCGTACTTTTGGCCTTCATGCGTTGTGATACCGTGTCTGTTTATTCGGCAGCTCAGCTGTTGCCCTTTTTTTCTTTCTTTTTTTTTTTTTTTTTAAAAACAACACTATGGTCCTTTCGATAGGGAATCAAACAGACCTTGATACGTGTCAGATGCAGTTCTCTTCTCTTCTGTTCTACTCTGTAGCGGCCTCTCCACTGGACTTTCTTTACTATGGTGCACTTATGATCTTGTTTTAGTGCTTTTATTATCATGCAATGTAACCATGTTGATGTTGGCACTGGAGCTTTTTCTCATGCGAAGAGCAGCATGCTCTGTTATGAAGAGTGTCGCTGTAAACGATTTGAATGACAGTATTTAATATATTCATAATCGGTTACTTCCCTTGCAGTCGCTGTCTAATTATTTACCAAGGTTGAAAACATTCCTCAGCGAAAAAGTGTAAACACTGCCGACATCTTTGTGTCTAGACGTTTGAGAACACTCACAGAAGCCTCGCGTTTGGTGTCAAGATCAATTGAGTGTTGCACATGCACTTTATTTTATTTTTTTGTTGCTCATGAAGGTGTATAGCCGGGGTAGAATTTCAAAGGGCTTTTTGAACCATTTTTTGCTCCTGAAGCTAATTGTTGAAAGGTGAAGGTACTCGCTGAGAAACACACTGACAGACCCTTGATGACTCTTAAACTACTGTTTCTAAATAATAGGTGTTAGATTTGTCAATACGTCGCTGCATTTTGTTTAATTTTTAATTGCAGTTTTGTATATTGTGTGTTTTTATATCTTAACTAAAAGATTGTATTGATGTTGATCACCCTGTTTTTTTTTTTGTTTGTTTTTTTTAAACACTACTACTCATTCTTGATCATTTTGGTTCCTTTATCATGCCATTATTTATTTTAAATAAGACGTTGAGAATTAATAAATATTTCAAGTCAATGCATTCTCATTTTTTTCCATTTAATTGTTTACATTCTCATCTTTGACTTTGTTTTAACACCTCTTGCATTATACGGTAATCGAGCTTTGCTTCCTAATAAGGAATATTAGTATCAAGTGTTGAACATTGTACATAACTGACTAAAAATTGACAGTTTTTTGGCAGTTCATAAACTTTTATATCAATAGCTTTATTGTCATTGGGTGATTGCTAGAAAAGACGGTAGTGTTATTACTGCGGGTCTCGTGATGGCCGTCCCAATTTCTGCCAACCGGAACACTGTGGCCGCGCTGTATCCTTGACAGTCCACTGATGACACATTTGTTTCTTGGCAACTGCCAGTTTATCCTCAGCGGGGGGCTCTACGGGTCAGGCATTCGGTGGATGGATGGTCATTAGACGGGAACTCTACTGACATTGTTATATGCTTTATTTCAATATGCATGGTGAGTATTATTGCACTTCAATTTGATATTGGCTTCAAAATCAACCAAACTGCGATTAAACAGATGTTTCTTTTTTTTCTGCCTAGCTCTCTTTATTTTTGTGCTGTTCCAGTGCATACATGAGGCATGGTTTGAGCCCTGTATATACATAGATGCAGACTATGTTTGCAAGGAGATACCAAAAGGTAGGAAGTCTTTATTTTTGATGGTCTACTTTAGACCTATATGCATCTGCATGCCAACTAACTCTTCCGAGTGTTAGTTGAGTATTATTAGACTGTTGTACTTGAGTTACTTTTAATCAAACTAACCCTAGCCTATGTCAGCTTATTTTAGTAAGAGGAATGTATGATTAATGCGGCATTGTATAATGACTAATGGTGACCCTAATCCTAAATGGAAACCATGGGCTGTCGAGCTCCTGAAAGGACGAGGGAAAAATAAAAAGCAGCCCATAAGTGATCCGTATGAATCTATATTCCTTATATGCACCGTATTCCAAGTCTTCTATAGCCATACTACAGCTTTATGGTGAAAACTGATTGAAAGTGGTCCTGTTGAAGCCCTGGTTTCCATCGACTTTCATTGTTTGGAAAAAAGCTTTTAAAAACATGTGCTGAGTAAATAATAGAGTTTCAGATTAACACATTTTTCTCTTATTTTTTTTTTTCTCTCTCTCTCTCTCTCTCTCTCTAGATTATCCTGCTGGCTTGACCTCTTTGATTTTCTTTGTGAGTGGTTTAGGAGAAATCGGCGTGCCCATGTTTAACAGCACTAATCTGGCATCGGTGAACAGTCTGACTATGGCACGCCAAGATGTCACAGCGATTGGACCTCAAACTTTTGATAAGTTTCAAAATCTGAAAAATCTCAATTTGCATGATAATCACCTTTCCCAAGTCTCGTCAGACTGGTTCAGTCATCACGCTGCACTTGAGACACTCAGACTGTCACGTAATAAAATCACTACACTTGATCACAATTCTCTTCATGGGCTGTCGAACCTGCTCACGCTAAATCTGTCTCAGAACCAGATTCACACTATAACCCGGAGTAGTTTTCTCAGTCTCCGTAAACTGGCGCAGTTAGATCTGTCCAACAATCAACTGACACATTTGAGTGCAGATTTGTTTCTTCCTCTTAACGGGACGAAGATCCGTTTGAACGGAAATCCCTGGAACTGCTCCTGCTCTGTGAAGGACTTTGCCAAATATCTGAGAGGTATGCATTAATTTCATCTCATACTTTATCTAATGCTGCTGAAATATATCCGATCTAACATTTTATTAAGCAAAGAAAATGAGTATCATTAAATCTTAAAGTTCAAAAGAACAGTTTTGAATTTTTACATTTTTACAAAACAACTGTATATTTGATCAAATAAATGATTGAATGAGCTTTAGTTGGGCTTACAGACTCCCTTTTTCCACAACAATATCGATTCTTTCATTTTTAGTACTTTTTAACACAGGTATTTGTGCTCAGGATTGTCCTTGCAATTTTCATTTTTAAAAATATTGGGTAGAATAACCAAAAGAATATGAATCAAACTAATTGACTTAAATAGAAATTTCCTTCAGTTATTTTCCCTCCTAAATTATGCCTGTTAAAATGAATTCTAGGAGCTACTGTTACTAGCACTATTCATATTATTGCTCTATCATATTTAATCTTTAATTTCTAGCACAGTGGATAGGAAGAGCTGCTTCAGCAACAATATAAGGATTTAGTTTTTTTTTCTACTGGCCTGGTTGAGCTAGTGGTTATAGATTTAGATTCATCTTTATTGAAGTTGATAATCATTATTAATGTACCTATGTAATGTATTTTCATTTTTAGCTCTTGCCAATACAGAGTACCGATACCTGTATTTTCATTCCCTTTTTTTATTTTTAAAAGTATTCGGCAGAAAAAACAAAATAATATGAATCAAATCAGAAGGCATAGCAAATATATATTTATATATATATTTCCTTCAGTTATTTTTCACTCCTAATTATGCCTGTAAAAATGTATCGTAGTAGGTGCTGTTACTTTCACTGTTCATATTATTGTTGTGTCATATTTTATCTTTAATTTAATGGCACAGTGAATATTTAGAGCAGGGCTCAATAAGGATTTTGTTCTATTGGCCTGGTTTTGCCAGTGGTTCAGGTTTTTAGATACAATTATCAGGTACAAAAATTGAGTAAAGTAATAAAATGTAAAATAACAAATATGAATTCATCCTTATTTGATTTATTATTTATTTTAAAACATTTATTCAGTCAAGAGCAGTGAGAGATGATTTTTTTTTTTTTTTAGAAGAAATTATTCAGTAAGTATTAAATTGAGAGGTAGAAAACTCAATTTGATGGGCTATTCATGAGCTGTCTGAGACGCAGCTTTCTGGGCACGTGCTTCGGATGTTTGCGCACAAACTTTTTGAAAAAACATTGATTACTGTACTTTACCGCTTTCCTGTAATAATGTAGGGAATCGCTCATTATACATAAATCATGTAACAGTTCATGTTCTTGCACATAGCACTTAGTTTTAATCCAAATGAAGTGCGCATTCTCTCTTTACCGTCAGTTAATGTTAGTAATATTCTCCTCGTTTTGACACATCCGACCAAACTCCAAACTTCCCGGCGATGTCTGTGATCCATGCTGCTGCTCGATCGCTCCACCCGCATGTTTCGTTCATCAGCTTGCACACAGCGTGAATATATAATTTGTTTAATATTCTGTTAATTAGACACATTTACTTCATTGACATCCTGCTCTAATATCTCAGTCACGCTCTACATTTGTCAGTGTTTCTTTGTCTGGACTCTACACGTGCTGCGTGGTATTGGTTTTTGGTAACCGATCATTGGATGAGTAAGAGTACGTGAATGACTAGTATTTGTGCACCCCTACTTATGATGGATCATTTTCATTTTTGGGTGGAAAGTCATTCTAATTGACTCTTATATCCTTGCAGGTCTGCAAAATGCCTCTCTGCTGGAGAATGAGATGACGGTGTGCTGTGACAGCCCTCATGCGCTGAAAGGTGTGCCAGTATGGCAAGTAAGAGAGTGTGAAACCCTCACAACCATGGGTCCTACCACTTCGAGTCGTACCAATGCAAGCCTTGCCACTGGAAGTCCCGCCGCTGTAATTGTAACCAAACCTCTCACAATTGGACACTCAACTTTAATCGTTTTAATTGGTAGGTAGATTCATTGTAACTTTCTTGTACAGTAGCTTGTTGACTTATGTTGTGAATGACTAACCTTTTATTATATAACCAGTGGTACTGTGTGCCCTGGTACTTGTCATTTGTGTCCTTTCAGTACTGTACCACAGGAAACGAGAGAGGAAACATCTACAGGCGGTAAAACCTTCTTCAGAGAAATCCGAGATTGTGCAGGCCAGTGAAAGCACTGCGAAGAGCAACAGAAAAGTGAAATCTGAAATTGCAAATAAAACGCAAACTGCCACAAGAGAGATCTTACTGAGGACAAACCAGATGGTGGCTGGAGATGAGAGGATATCACAGATTTACCACATATATTCATCAGGGACATATGAAACTAGAGAACCCATTAAACGTGTGAACTCCGCCGGGCCGATACTCTGCAGGACAGAGAAGTTTGCTAAACAGACCGAAGCCGAAGCGGCCGCTGAGGAAGTTGGGGTGAGGAATGAGTATTACGATGGATGGATGACCTCAGAAAAACAAAAAGACAATCTGAATATG
The DNA here is from genome assembly GCA_037194245.1 of Opsariichthys bidens. Classification (NCBI taxonomy): domain Eukaryota; kingdom Metazoa; phylum Chordata; class Actinopteri; order Cypriniformes; family Xenocyprididae; genus Opsariichthys; species Opsariichthys bidens. The sequence goes on along the minus strand of CM074283.1, from coordinate 2,198,831 downwards.
AATATGGAAGAGTTGGAAGATGGAAAAAACCTTCCAAACGAGGAGAATGAGCAGTTCAGTAACACCACAGACACTCTGGAATCACCCATGGAAGGCCTTCAAGAGGACAACCAAGATACTGATAAGCATGTTCTAGCCGGAACAAGTGTAGACAAAGATGTTCCTCAGAATGTTGTGGAGATTGACGTGTTGGAAGACCTGAATGAGTTGAGTGTTGCAGCAGGAAGCAGTCAATATATTCCCCAGGCGAAGCATGTTACGTCCCAGCCTGAGGAGACTGATGAGAAACTGCCTTACCTCACTATTGGTGCTGATCCAGAAAACCAGACCACCGTGGTCGATCAGAACACTGCTAAATGTACATCTGGACCTTTAAGACCCATTCGGCGGGTACTGACTTGGCCTCCAACTGCGGTCCAGTGGAAGAAGCAGTGGGCTCAAAATCAACAATTCCTCAACGTGTTCCCCAAACTAATATTTGTAAACGGTTGCAGGCATGAAATCGGACCATTTCATTCCAGCGTTTCTCCTGCAGCCCTCCCAACCCCCCCACAGTTCAATGCACTGGAGTTTCTGCCAGAAATCGCAGCCCCAATGGAAGACGTCAGAGTCGCTATTGATGGGGTCACTTACAGGGCAAGTCTTGAGTCACCCGCTGAAAAATTCCAGTGCTTCACTAATGCTAATATATCACTGAGGGAAGATGGCAGAATTATTACAAATGAAGAAACGTGGAGGTCAGGTCTCGAGTCGGCCATCTTCTCCGACTTCTATTCTAAGAACTCGCCTATTGAAGAAAGTGAGGTCTGCTCTGAATTGTTCAGCATTTTTAATCCATCATTTGGTGGCAGCAAGTCAAAGCCTGCTGTTAGAGGGGAAATAAACAACAAAGATTGCATGGAGGAAATGCAGAGTGTGAAGAAAAAGACCCGAAATCGCCAGAGTGAGCAGGTTGCGTCAGAATTGCAGAAGCAGTCCAGGAGAGTGGAGACGGCGGCACCAAGAGCCGATCGAGACCAGCGGCGAGGTCAGGTGTGTAATAGCTCTGACTCAAGAGCGCCCCCTTCAGGAGGTTCTCCAAAAGATGACAGCCTATTGCTGGGGAACGAGTACACCTTTATAGACCTGCTACACGAGGTGGTGGAAAATCATGGGCGCTGGACCCGAGACCGATGGAGACAAACGCAAAAAAACAAACACAAGCTCAAACAGAGTCGTTAGGTACTGGAAATATGAATAAGATTATATAAGATAATATTTATTTCCTCCAAGCTGATCTGGTATCTGTGCCACAATTGTCAAAATAAGTACATTTATATCATATTGTGATCTTAAAATAACAATCTGGTCTTCAGCGCTGTAGGCGATACTGTAAAATATGCTAAATATGACTGTTGGATATTGTATGTCCAACTGCTACAGTATTTTTAATAGCAGTCTTGTACACACAGCAAGTTTTTACTACATTATTAAATGTAAAGTAAAATGTGTTAAACATACTTTATTATATGATTCTATACATAGATTTTCTTACCAATGGATATTATGACTCTGCCACATGTGTCTGGCTGCATGCAGCATTTATTGATTCATTCTTACATGTTAGTACAGACTTCATTTAAGAAATTGTACAAAATTTAGAATTCGTGTATTGTTAAGTACAATCAAAAACAGGAGCCAGCAAATGTAAACATGGGTCTCTGACACATTTGGCAAGATTAGGACATGCATGGTCCATGTTTTTCTATAACTACCAAAAAAAAAAAAACCACAAAGAAATTGTAAATTACAACAGCTGTAATCAGCCGATCAAGATTTCGTATTTAAGTCGTAGGGAACTAGTAAAAATAGAAAAAATCTGCAGGCTGTTGTTTTTAACATGCACGTTATGCACATCCTTACCGAACGATGGCTGGAAATTTAGGGCGGGGGGGATCGGCGTGAGAAAACGGTGACCGGTGGACAGAATGTAGGCGACGACATCTTAACACAAGCAGTAAAACATGAACATAAGCTGACGTACTGTACAGTATTTTGAGTAACGGGGTTTGTAAAACCCCTCGTAATACCCCCATATATTACTGACAGGTCTTGGGGCTATGTTTTAAGCAATAAATAAACTGATATGCTCTACATGGAAGCAAAATAAGGCAGAAAACATCATGAATAATACACCATTATGAAATGTCTTAAACATAATAGCTACTACGATTTCCCTGCTTTGTCACTCTCATTGTCAACTATCACATTACCTTATGGAGACAGAAAGGTTAGAGTTATACGAGGTATTCGACCTTAGCTACTTTGAGAACGTGCGCATTCACATTTTCTGTTCAATTAAAGATTAATACAACTGTCTGTCGAGAGAGTGGAACAATAAAACAAAGCAGCTTTTCATGACAGCTTTAAATGGGGGCAATGGAGTACAGAAGCATGTCTTGATATAGAAGGCGAAAAAAGTGTTAAAAAATATCCAGAATCAAACTTTTTTTCACCTCTGAAAACACTCAAATTGGTTTCATATATGTAAAGTGTATCTTGAGATGTAAATTTAAAAAATGTTTTCTTGTGTAGGTTAAAGGGTTACTATTTACTGCTCTGTCAACAGAGCTTTGTGCAATTCAAATCATGTAGGGGTGAATTCAGGTTTTTCCTAGTCGTTTCAATGGCAAAATGTCTCATCCAACCTAAATTCACCCTATAATACATGGGTCCTTGTGTCTAGATATATTTGGGTCAGAATCAGATAGATTTTTGTTTAAAATGAATAGTGGCAATGTACATTTTGCACCCCCAAAAATAAAGTAATCATAATTACATTAAAAAAAAAAAAAGGGGTGCTGTAGTAAAGAGAAAAGAAACAAACAAAAACAGCTGGTAGCTTGGAGAAATGTCACTTAAAAATGTTTATCAGTAGTGTATATTACATCTAATAATATTTTCTTTTGTACTGACATCAGACCTTTTTCAAAGCTGATCTTGCGTATGTTATACCATTTGGGATCTCTTCAGTTACATCTAGTCACGATCCATGAAATCTTGTGATGCACCTGAAGCGCAGTTGGCTTGTGCCTGTCAATCTTCATGTTGGCTGTAGAAGAGGTTCCATTTTGAAATCACAAGTTCTTTTCTTGGCACATGTAAACTGGTGTATGAACACTTGTAGTGATAACTAACAATTTACACTAAATCATCATGGCATTTAGTTACATCTAAAATCTTCAGCTTGGGGTTAGCTTTTCATTTTCCAAACATAAAACTGTGCTTTGAAGACAATCACAACAAAATACTGTGAATACTAAGAGGTCACTGAGCATGTAAAAGAATAAATGACAAACTCATATATGTACAAATATATATGTACTATATTTGTGCTATATATGCACAAAATATAGCACTGATGTAAACTAATTCTGTTCAAGATCATACTGAAACACCACCTCACATGTATTACAAGGCAGTAGCCAGTGTTCTGGTCCACTCAAGTCAGCTGACTGATGTAATAGTTGTTTCTTTCTGCTCTGTTTAGCTGCCCTCTACAATACTGCTTTACCTACTGTTTCTGATATATACTGCCCTATAAATCGGAAGTGTTTGGACAGCCAGTTTGGTCCAAAGTGATTCAACATACCCCACACTTGCACTTAGCCAAGTCTAAAATACAAAAATGTAATAACCGGCCACATCCAGAGAAGTCTGAAATGTGCAACAAGATTCTACATGTCTGTGTCGTAGAAAAGAGGAATCTGTAAATCATTTCAATGGTACAGTTACAGCCATTTGGCTTGGTCGGGGCAGCTTGGGTTGTGAGAGTGTTGGCACGTGGGTCGTGTTCTGCGTGGTTGGTTGGTTGGTTGGCTGGCTGTGTGTCCTGACACTTCATGCAGACTGTAGCAGCTCAAGGCGGAGGAGGGAGGGAATCGGGGTTGACGAGAACTTCCAATTCCTACAGATGGGTCTCGTCCCTCGTTTCAGCTCCATAGTCTTGCCGTAGTTTCGCTCCAGCTGGAGCCCCTGGGAGATTCTCAGGGACATGTGCCAGAGGATCAGAGCGGATGATATAGCTAGAGGAGTGGAAATCAGGTTGTAGGGTTAAAAACCAGCCAGACAGACCCAGAACACTGTTTTAAGGCTTAGTACACTCAAAAATGAATTACTCACCCTCATGTCGTTCTACACCCATAAGAGCTCATCAAAAATACCGTCGTGGCCAAAAGTTTTTAGAATTCCATTAATATTAGTTTTCACAAAGTTTGCTGCTAAACTGCTTTTAGATCTTTGTTTCAGCTGTTTCTGTGATGTATGAAGTGCTTGTAAATTATATTTCAGTACGTTTCAAAGGCTTTTATCGACAATTACATGACATTTATGCAAAGAGTCAGTATTTGCAGTGTTGGCCGTTCTTTTTCAGGACCTCTGCAATTCGACTGGGCATGCTCTCAATCAACTTCTGATAGCAACCCATTCTTTCATAATCACTTTTTGGAGTTTGTCAGAATTAGTGGGTTTTTGTTTGTCCACCCGCCTCTTGAGGATTGACCACAAGTTCTCAATGGGATTAAGATCTGGGGAGTTTCCAGGCCATGGACCTAAAATTTCAACGTTCTGGTCCCCGAGCCACTTAGTTATCACTTTTGCCTTATGGCACGGTGCTCCATCGTGCTGGAAAATGGTTGGATTGTTGGAAGAAGTTGCTGTTGGAGGGTGTTTTGGTACCATTCTTTATTCATGGCTGTGTTTTTGGGCAGAATTGTGAGTGAGTCCACTCCCTTGGATGAGAAGCAACCCCACACATGAATGGTCTCAGGATGCTTTACTGTTGGCGTGACACAGGACTGATGGGAGCGCTCACCTTTTCTTCTCCTGACAAGCCTTTTTCCAGATGTCCCAAACCATCGGAGAATATGACTTTGCCCCAGTCCTCAGCAGTCCATTCACGATACTTTCTGCAGAAGATCAATCTGTCCCTGATGGTTTTTTGGAGAAGTGGCTTCTTTGCTGCCCTTCTTGACACCAGACCATCTTCCAAAAGTCTTGGCCTCACTGTGCGTGCAGATGCGCTCACACCTCCTGCTGCCATTCCTGAGCAAGCTCTGCACTGGTGACACTCCGATCCCGCAGCTGAATCCTCTTTAGGAGACCATCCTGGCACTCGCTGGACTTTCTTGGATGCCCTGAAGCCTTCTTTACAAGAATTGAACCTCTTTCCTTGAAGTCGCTGATGATCCTGTAAATTGTTGATTTAGGTGCAATCTTAGTAGCCACAATATCCTTGCCTGTGAAGCCATTTTTATGCAACACAATGGAACAACAATGATTTCAAGCATCACCCTCCTTTTAACATGTCAAGTCTGCCATTCTAACCCAATCAGCCTGACATGATGATCTCCAGCCTTGTGCTCGTCAACATTCTCACCTGAGTTAACAAGACGATTACTGAAATGATCTCAGCAGGTCCTTTAATGACAGCAATGAAATGCCGTGGAAAGGTTTTTTTGTCATTAAGATCATTTTCATGGCAAAGAAGGACTGTGCAATTCATCTGATCACTCTTCATAACATTCTGGAGTATATGCAAATTGCTATTATAAAAACTTAAGCAGCAACTTTTCTAATTTCCAATATTTATGTCATTCTCAAAACTTTTGGCCACGACTGTATCTTAATTTGTCTAAAGATAAACTTCGGAACACAAATTGACCCTTTGCAAACAGTTTGATTGACAGGTGATCTGAAGATATGTAGAGATGATCGGTTAACAAGCCTCTTGAACTGAGGAGCTACAACGATTGGTCTTTGCGAAGGGTCAATTAAGATATTTTTGATAAAATCCAATGGCTCAGTGAGGACTCCATTGACAGCAAGATAATTAACACTTTCTGATTCCTAGAAGTGTACTAAAACATTTAAAATGGTTCATGTGAGTACAGTGGTTCAAAAAAAAAAGACTTTTCATCAATTTCAAGTGACAGACGATTTCAAAACACTGCTTCGAAGCTTTATGAAACTTCTGTTTCAAATCAGTGATTCGGTTCGCGTATTAAAATGGCAAAATCACATGAACTATTGAAACTGCGAAACACTTATAATACGTCAAAAGGCAAAGCCTCGTTTACTGATATCACGAGAGTTTGGCACTCCAAATCACGGATTCGAAACAAAAGATTCGTAAAGCTTCGAAGTAGTGTTTTGAAATCACCTGTCACTAGATATTGTTGAAAAGTTATCGCTTTTTTTTTAAAATTTGCCACACAAAAGTATTCTCGTCACTTTGTAACATTAAGGTTGAACCACTGTACTCACACGAACTGTTTTAAATATGTTTTTAGTAGCTTTCTGGGCATCTGAAAGTGTTAATGCTGTCAATAGACGCCTCACTGAGCTGTCGGATTTGATCAAAAAGATCGTAATTTGTGATCTGAATATGAACGAAGGTCTTACGAGTGTAGAACGACATGAGGGTGAGTAATTAATGACATATTTTTGGGTGAACACTTTAAGATCAAATGCTGATCCATAATGAAAGTCAGGAATGACAATGTTAAAAACAAAAATTTAAAATAAAAGCGAAGCATATAATTCAGTGCTGGTACCAACATCAATTACAAAAATAACTACCTTTTTATATTTTCTTTAGAAAACAGAAATATGCCAAGCAATGCAAAACTCACCACCACAGTACCTTAGAAGTTCAGAGTGTTTTTAGCATGTTGGCATGTGTTGATAAGGTTCAGGGTGGTTGCTAGGGATTTATGGGGTGGTCTAATCCCTTTTACCTGTATTATCTGACTAAGCTGGACAATTTAAGGTATTGTTCATGTTTTGTAGCATAAATTATGTGGGGCAATATAACAATACAAAAACTTGGAAAAATCGGCGTGTCTTTTTACACTAAGTGCAAATATCCCTTCTTCTTCGCAAAGGCTATTTATACTAACTCTGCCCATCACTGTCTGATTGAGCCGGACAAAACTTGACATAAACTAAACTTGTCCCTCAAATCTATTGACCAATCGGATCTGAGGGCCATGTTTAGGCTTAGGTGCATCTATATTGGTGTTATTCACCGATCATTTGCCTCTGATTTTAGCGATAACTTACGGGTATGGGTTAGGTTTAAGGGTTGGGATATGGTTAGGATTAAATTTGCTCACAAGAATGTTGTTCTAAGATCCAACAAGATCAGGGCAAAATCGGGACACGACCAATCTGCGTTTGAATACTGCATTTCTGATCCCATTAATCTCCCTGTTGCAATCGAGAATCAGCTTCGATTCCACTTACACAATGTCATTGAGCTCTAGAATGGTGTCCGGAGGAGGGTTTATCAGCACATACGACAACGTGTTCTGATTGTCATTCATTTCATCTGCAAGAGAAACAAAACACAGCATCACTGTCGTCCTTAACCTGTATCAGTTGTAACAAAGTTCTGAGAAATTATCTGTAATGTTTGTCTCCTTACTCCCTATTATAAATAATGACAAAAATACTGTTGAGCTGAGTCAGAGTAGCCAACAAAATCTGGGAAATATATTAAAATGTCAAAAAGCAAAGCAGTTGTCGTGTAAGCCCAGAGTGTTACGATTTTGTTACCGCTGGGTTTCTGAGGTTTTGTTGTATTTTACCTGCTTGTAAATGAATGAGAAGTGTAAACCTTTGCAGGTCTGGGAATAAGGGACTCAAGACTGGGACAAAGTGCCTCTGCTTCTCCAAACCCACCTGTTTGAGCCACTTATAGCGCCAGGCCAGGTAAAAGAGAGAGAAGGGCTAACCGTTACTGACAGGGCATGGCTGCATTTACGGAATGCCCATGCAACCGCAAGCGCTCCCCATGCGCGGACGCATGCAGACAAGGTCCGCATCCACCCACGCGTTCAGATCCATCCATCCATCCATTCATCAGTTTACTGCATCATAGTCACAGCTGACCCCATGAACGTTGCTCTGTTGCCATGCCAACACACAGCCCAAAGTCCGCAAACAGTGAGACTGACATACACAAATATAAGCATGCTCAGAAGATCTGTCAGGCCCACCAAGCCAAGGCTCGACCAATCAGAGTGAAGCAAAAAACATTAGTAGTGTGGGATTGGGAGGAGTCAATAGCCAAATGCTAAGTAAAAAGTTACTCCGATGGGAAACCCAAACGCTACTTCTCCCAGTATCACCCCGTTAAAAAGAATGAAAAAACAAAAACAATGCTGTAAAATCAGTACAAGCAGACTTACAAGTGTGCACCTAAATACCTGCACTAGATGGACCCTTCCGACAAAGACTCAATGCTTTCTACTCCACTCTGTCCAAACATCCTGGAATCAAAAGCCCTCACTCATCATGTCTTATATCAATGCTCATATGCCAGTGAGTACCTGCAGTACCCTCTGTCATGTAAGTACCCTCTTCAGTTCGTACCAGAGGAGAAAAAGACAACTACATCACTAATTTAACTAGAAAATCAGACTTCGTTAGTTCAGAAACAGGTCAGCACTACTGTCAAATGACATTGTTGTTCAGGAGCATATTTTTGCAAACAAATGAAGGAGAAAATGCATTCACATAAAAATTGTGTACGTTATTCTATCACAGACTTTTTATATGATTGCATTTAATTCATAATAAAAGGCTATATATTTTGCATTTATGTATACGGACGGAATAAAGTACAGCCATCATCGCAAACTGATCATGATAAAGACTGTTATTTCGCAATAATGACTGCCTGACTCTGCGTTATCCCGCTTATTACACGGCTACTTAAAAACATGGATGTGGAAAATTAAGTTGAAATGACTCGAAATGTGGTCATTATAGACAAATATTGGATTGGAGAATTCTGTATTTGATCGTTTAGAATAAAGCGTTCCAGTGAACCGTGTAATAATAATTGTACATAAATGCAAAGTCAAACATAATGACATAAGTTTTGTCCAGCGCCATTATAATGTCAATAGCCAGCAGTTTCCTGTGGTCTGTTTTTGATAAGATAAGAGGACACAGACTATCCTCCTGATGATGTCCTCTGGAAAAAACGAGGGCTTGGAACATTACAACTTTAAATGACTTTTGAATCTAAAAGAGGAAAAACAAAAAGGCTTATTTAGCATTTCTTTTGACTTTTAGTGCTTATCCTATTGCATACAGACTGCTGATGCTGTTCCGATTAATGTCACTGGACAAACTGAGCAGTGGACTTTCCTATTTACATCTGTTTGCAGAACATCTGATTGATCTATTGGAACAATCCTACACTACAGGAACAGTGTTGTTGAGTGGATTTACCTTGCAAATATCCTAGATTTACTCGGTTCATCACATCACTTGCAGTTAAATTAGCTACGTCCTCTACAGCGTGCGGGGAAAAGGCCAAAGTAGAAAGAGATGAGAAAGAAAAGGTCAAGCAAGCAGCACTTTTTAAAGAGAAAGATCAAGGAAAATTCACCATGCAAAAAACATTCTCAAAACACCATACTATTATGACATAAGGTTTATATTAATTATAGGACTTTAAAATGTTATTACTTATCTTATTTTTAAAGGTGAAGTGTGTTATTGCTGAAATGAGAGGTAATTTTAACATAAAAATATACACACTTCACCTTCAGTTTTCGACAGTATTTCTCAGAGTTGACTAGGGAACTGAGAGAATGATTTTTGCAACATGGAGGATAGAAAGTTTTTGGAAATGTGAATTCCGAATAAAAGACGAGGCAGGACACACAAAACAGAAGTTGTTGATGGTTAACTGTTAACTGTTGAAGGGTCGGTCATTTGATCAGTCCAACAGTTGAGACTACTGAGAAATCTTTTCCTTTTATATTTTTTACACTGGATGCACTTAGTCAGATGATCAGATGTTCTTGCTCAAGAAGTTCATCTCAAATCATGCCGGAGAACAAACTTGTGGAGTTCATGCAGAAATTCAGATTATCATATTTTTTGTTTTTATTGTGCTCAAAATGATATGTCAATAACATAGTAGAAAAAAATATTTTCTCTAGTCGGACATCACTGTGAAGTCTTGGGAAAAAGTCCAATTTGAACATTAAATGGATATTTCACCCCAAAATTGTGTCACCCTCAAGTTGCTCCAAAATTTTGAAGAGTATGGGTAACCAAACAGTTGTCTTCCATAGTGTGGACATAAATACTGAAATTGTGTGCAGCAGAAGAAAGAATCTTGAGAGTGAATTTTCATTTTCAGGTGAACTAGCCCTTTAAAAATATATTATAACAAAGACTTCTCATTCTGCTTGTAGTTTTCCTGTGATCTCTGATAAAGGACGTTTTAGAAGAATAATGATTGATGCCAGGGACGCAAGGGGAGGGGGATTTACAAAGAGAAACACTGTGAAAACAGATCTCCAACATAGTATATTTTTACAATGACTTAATAGATCAAAAAAGACATCAGTGCAAGCAGTTCTGAACCTTCGGCACTTTAGTAAGCGCAAATGGAAATACTCACTTCCCCTTGTCAAACTCACCATATCCTACAGTGGGCAGCCCTAAGTGCTTCATTCGGTTCTTCACCAGCTCTGACAGCTCCTGTCTCTCGGAGCGCCGGTACAGGTTCAGGCGCTGTTGATTGATGCGTTCAGCTCGACTGGGTGGTTTGGTGTTTTTCCTGCTCAGCCGTCTCGCCCACTGCATGCTCTTCTTCCGCAGGAGTGGGTGCTCTGACTGGTCGCTCCCTGTGGAGTTTCTGTGGGCGGTTTTCTCTTTCCAGGATTCCCTGCGGTCCCGTGGGTCCTCACAGTCCTCCACAGACACCTGAGACTGGTCAGCATTGCAACAGGTTGTCAATAGGTTAATGGTGTTCTAATGGTGGGCTGATGTTTTCATTGTCTGAGGGCTGAAGTCATTATGTTGTACTTTTTTGTATCAGTTTATTAGCAGTTGAACCACTTTACTCTGTAAAGGTGCACTAAGTACTGGCACATATTTTTAGTTGTCTCTAATTCACCTTCTGATATGATGCTTTTAGCCTTGTCGGCATTTAAGCTACGCTACTGTTCAAAAGTCTGAGATCAGTTTAAAAAATATTAAAAGTGAAACCGAAAGTCAAGTATGGTGACCCATACTCGAAATTGGTGCTCTGCATTTAACCCATCCCAAGTGCACATGCACGCACACACACCCGTGGGCAGCTATTGCTACAGCGCCCAGGGAGCAATTAGGGGTCAGGTGTCTTGCTCAAGGGCACTTTAGTCGTGGTATCGAAGGTGGAGAGAGAGTGCTGTTTATTCACAATCCCCACTTTCAATTCCTGCCGGCGTGGGAATCGAACCGGCAACCTTCAGATTACAAGCCCGACTCCCTCACCACGACTACCCTTTAATACCTTTATTCAGCAAGGATGCACTAAATTGAACTTAATTTATTTTTTCCAGAACAAATATTAAGCAGCACAGCTGTTTTCAATATTGATGATAATAGATGTTTCTTGAGCACCAAATTAGCATATTAGAATGATTTCTGGTGGATCATGTGACACTGGAGTAACGATGCTGAAACCAGCTTTACCATTACAGGAACATTAATTACATTTTAAAAAAACATTAAAATAGAAAAAAAGGTTATTTGAAATAATGATAATATTTTGCAATACTGGTATTTTTACTAAATTGTAGCTTCAGTAAGGATAAGAGACTACATAAAATATCAAGAAATCTTACTGACCCCAAACTTTTTAAAGTTAGTGAAAGTCCATCCGATGTTTTAGAATAAAAATAGCATTTTCCTAAAATTAAAGTAAATCTTTTCCAGGTAATAATTGTATTTTAATCATTTGATTTGGCTTCAATACAGTTAATAACATCAATTATTTCATAATGTAGACAACATTATAATTATATCTACAATAATTTTGTCACACAGTATGATATTTAAAATGTGAAATTATATAGCTGGGCCAAAATATTTCTAAAAGGAATCCTCTAATTGGGGGTAAAACTGTTTTTGAGTCAAGAAAACTTAATGCACCTTTAAATAAACCCACTCACATGGCTTTTATGTTTATTTAAAAGACATTATAAAGATTATCAGTAGCATATCATGATAGAAAAGAGTAATGGACACTGGACAGACAATGAGCAATTGGAACACAGCGTAATGTGGTTGAGAAATGGGGTGAAGTCTTTATTCTTACCTCTTTACAAACCTCCTTAAACTGGAAAATGCAAAGTTGTGAATGATCAAAATGAGAAATGATTAGCACAAGGATTGCACAAGCTCCAAGTCACAACACAGCTAATAAGGCAGCCAGCAAAGCCATGATTTAGCCCAATATAAAGCTGTAAATCTTCAACACTGCACAAGATTAGGTAAAAGCACAGTGACAGATCGAATCTGCAGTGTAAGCGTCTGGAGCTGCATGGACCGTATAAAATGAGCGTATTCAGCCGTGTCTTAATCTTACCTCTGAGGTAGAGAACATGTGAGATTCAGTGCGGTAAATCCCAATGGGGATTTCTGCACTGGATGAACACAGCTTCTGGAATAGTCTTCCATACGTCCGGATCCATAAGTCCTCTTCCGTTACCTTCACCTGTTCCAAAAGTGAAGGGTGAAGCTCATTAACATGCAAGTCATATTTTACCATTCTAAATTAAACTAATAAAATAGTAATTATGAAATGAAACATATATATTAAGTATAATTTATAAATATCCCCCGTAAAGAACACAAAGCTGATTTTGGGCTGAAATATAACATTTGATGGGCGTTTTCACAAGATTCACCCATCATAGCACATACTTTTCTGCCTTTAAAACGTGATGTTATTTTTACACCGTCTGTCTCAATTCAACACTGCTGTCAGCGCTAACAGATTTGTGGGTGGGCAAGTTCAAATAACTTGCTTTATGCATTTTAACTCAAACAATGACTTGCATGATATATGAAAAACAACGGCACGCACTGATGCCAGACAAACTGGCTGCTGAGGGTGTGTGGGTGCGTTTTTGTTTGCAGTTACACTTACAGCACAGAGGTAGCCAGAGCCCGGGGTGGTGTCTAGACCCAGCAGGAGTCTTGCAATGAGAATCATATAGTCCTTCACAAAAGACTAGAGGATAAACAGAAAGCACACAGATGATCTCAAGACCTCCAACAATCACTCCAGGCTCTGTAGAGACTCGATGCCAGAGGGAAGCAAAACAGTGCAAATGCCAAGGTTCTCTGCTTCTATCTACCTCAGAGAAAGGTTTCAGTGTTCATGAGTATCAAATGTGTAGAGATACAAAAATAAAATGCACTATTTTTATATTACTATATATTAAAATGTATTACATAGTACATTTGATGAGCAGTCAGTGTTGTCCAGGAGAACATGGCTTGGCTGTGTCCGAAATCACCCCCATATATCCTTAAATAGGGTACTATTTGAGGGGACAGCCATTTGTAGTGGTGTTCGAAACCATAGTGGACAACTGATGTACACTCAATGGCTAAAGAACACCCATAATGCACTGTGAGGATTGTGCTGAATGAATTCCCGTGTCTGGACAGAAGATGGCGCCCACAGCTGAATCATCTATCCATCCATTTTCCAAAGTGTTTAATTGATCAAGTATTTGTTTATTATTACGGTTTATACAGTCGTGGCCAAAAGTTTTGAGGATTACATAAAATTATTGGAATGTATTATATACATTATTGGAAATAGGAAAAGTTGCTGCTTAAGTTTTTATAATAGCAATTTGCATATACTCCAGAATGTTATGAAGAGTGATCAGATGAATTGCATAGTCCTTCTTTGCCATGAACATGAACTTAATCCCAAAAAAACCTTTCCACTGCATTTCATTGCTGTCATTAAAGGACCTGCTGAGATCATTTCAGTAATGGTCTTGTTAACTCAGGTGAGAATGTTGACGAGCACAAGGCTGGAGATCATCATGTCAGGCTGATTGGGTTAGAATGGCAGACTTGACATGTTAAAAGGAGGGTGATGCTTGAAATCATTGTTCTTCTATTGTTAACCATGATGACCTGCAAAGAAACGCGTGCAAAGAAATGGCTTCACAGGCAAGGATATTGTGGCTACTAAGATTGCACCTAAATCAACAATTTATAGGATCATCAGCAACTTCAAGGAAAGAGGTTCAATTCTTGTAAAGAAGGCTTCAGGGCGTCCAAGAAAGTCCAGCGAGTGCCAGGATGGTCTCCTAAAGAGGATTGAACTGCGGGATCGGAGTGCCACCAGTGCAGAGCTTGCTCAGGAATGGCAGCGGGAGGTGTGAGCGCATCTGCACGCACAGTGAGGCCAAGACTTTTGGAAGATGGTCTGGTGTCAAGAAGGGCAGAAAAGCAGCATCAGGGACAGATTGATCTTCTGCAGAAAGTATCGTGAATGGACTGCTGAGGACTGGGGCAAAGTCATATTCTCCGATGGTTTGGGGCATCTGGAAAAAGGCTTGTCAGGAGAAGAAAAGGTGAGCGCTCCCATCAGTCCTGTGTCACGCCAACAGTAAAGCATCCTGAGACCATTCATGTGTGGGGTTGCCTCTCATCCAAGGGAGTGGACTCACTCACAATTCTGCCCAAAAACACAGCCATGGGTGTACCAAAACACCCTCCGACAGCAACTTCTTCCAACAATCCAACAACAGTTTGATGAAGAACAATGCATTTTCCAGCACGATGGAGCACCGTGCCATAAGGCAAAAGTGAGAACTAAGTGGCTCGGGGACCAGAACGTTGAAATTTTGGGTCCATGGCCTGGAAACTCCCCAGATCTTAATCCCATTGAGAACTTGTGGTCAATCCTCAAGAGGCGGGTGGACAAACAAAAACCCACTAATTCTGACAAACTCCAAGAAGTGATTATGAAAGAATGGGTTGCTATCAGTCAGGATTTGGCCCAGAAGTTGATTGAGATCATGCCCAGTCGAATTGCAGAGGTCCTGAAAAAGAACGGCCAACACTGCAAATACTGACTCTTTGCATAAATGTCATGTAATTGTCAATAAAAGCCTTTCAAACGTATGAAGTGCTTGTAATTATATTTCAGTACATCACAGAAACAACTGAAACAAAGATCTAAAAGCAGTTTAGCAGCAAACTTTGTGAAAACTAATATTTATGGAATTCTCAAAACTTTTGGCCACAACTGTACACGATAGTTTCCATGACAGTTCACAATAAAGGTTTTCATTACTACTGGAGCTGCCAGTTTGCTAAGTTTCAAATGATTATTAAACAACGAGCACTAACTATGCAAAAGTGGCAGCCCTTTCGGCACGCTCGGTGTCTGATTTCACTCACTCGTTTTCATTCACTCATTTAAATGGACTATATTAGTGGATTATGGTATGGGGGGCGATTTTGAACACAACTTATGATTTACTGCTCATCAAGTTATGTTTCGCACATAATTGTTTGCTGCATACTGCATAATTGCATACTGTACCATAGCCAATATTGCAAAGCTATTTAAAAAATCATTATTGATATACAGAGTAATATACTCATTACTAATATCTTTAAATGTTACTTCATCCATTTTAATGTAGGAGGGACAATAAAACATTCATAAACTTGAGTTTCTTAACTTTAACAGTGGTTGAATTTAACTTAACGTTTTTATTTAATGAATATTGTACACAAAATTTTGTAGTCAAACAATAATTAGCAACCCCCCTGTTGAAGACCAATAACTTAAAATTTAAAAGAACAAATATGTCACATAGTCAAATAATATGATCAGTCATAAAACTGCATCTATAATAATAATAACAACCCAATATATACAGTTTAAAGGTATGGGGTCGGTAGGATGGTTTTGAACAAAGTCGCTTATGCTCATGAAGGCCGCATTTATTTGATCAAAAACACAGTAATAAACAGTAACATTGTGAAATACTATTACAACTTAAAATAACTATATTCTATTTTAAACGTAATTTAGTAACGCTGCTGAATTTTCAGAAGCCAATAGCAGTGTCACATGATCCTTCAGATATCATTCTGATATGCTTTGGTGTTCAAGAAACAATGCTATCAATGCTGAAAACAGTTTTGCTGCTTATTTTTGAGGAAACTGTGATCCTTTTTTCCAAGATTATTTGATGAATAGAAAGTTCAAATGAACAGAATTGATTTGAAATGGAAATCTTCTGTGTCTTTATTAGATTCGCTTTTGATCAATTTAATGTGCATTTATTTGTTCATTCTGAACTATTTTTGTATAGAATTAGCAGAAATTTCCATATGATCTATTACTCACCTGGTAAAGGAGAGTGTCCAGCATACTAATACTGAACACTCTGCCTGCAGCGAATGGGAGGCGGAACATGAATGCCAGATTGGAGCCCTTATCTCTCTCTATCTGGAAAGAAGGGAAAAAGATCACAATAAAATATTGATGGAACTTTCCACGGCTGATCATCTGAGATTTTAAGATCACCTGGTAGACTGTGATGCAGTTTTATGTTGGTTTCAGTATTTTCATTATTTTGAAGCATGCAATGACCCCAAAAAACATAAATCACACTTGAAAGATTCCTAATGGACCATGTCATAATAGATTTGTGGCACTCAAGCAAAGTTATTTTGTATTATAGAAAAGTTTGAATTGTTATTGTGTTAATGTTAGGCCTGGTTAGAGTATAATTAAATTGCCTGGCAAGAAAGAAAAATTATTATTCACAAAATGTAATTTAAAACTGAAAATAAAAAGATAGATTTTAGGATTTTGAAACATGTAAACAATAATTTAGATTATAATTTCTGCACTATTTCTAGATCATTAGAACCCCATGCTATATGGTTTTACACAAACTCACGGAGTTCATGCAGCCTGAATGAAATCATACTGCAATTCATATTCCTTTTTCAATTCAGCTTTTCACTAAAGCTGTTATTGACAGCATAATTTGCAATAATAAAACAAAAAACAAACGAAAAGCACATCTCAGACATCCAAGACATTTATTATGCGAGTGAAATAGTGAGGCTGTTAGGATATGAGACCTTTTCGAGTTTGGAGAGAGCCAGGGAGTAGCAGTCTTTGGCACGAAACTGCATGAATCTCATGTTAGAAGGATGCGTTAGCTCAGTGATTATGCTGAGGCTTGGAAACAACCTAGTAGAGGACACAATAACAGGAGAACAAAGACGAAAATTAAGTTTTGCGGGAAAACTCAACCAACCAAATTAGTACCCAATGCCGTTATTCCAACTGAAGCTGAAAAAAGACCAATTTGCTAAAGTTATTAACGTTTAAGCAAAAAACATACCGGAACATGGTCTGAACGTTGACTATGGTTTTAGCATCAGCCATGTAATCTTCTTCTGCACTCATCGTGCTCTCTTTATCCACCACCACCAGGTTATCAGCGTAGATGATGCCACACTGCAGCAGGTTATCCAAACTATGACAGAAACCAGCACAAACCAACCGTTCAGACTGGACTAAAGCAAATTTAAGGATGCTTACGTTGACTGAAATGTTGAAAAACCTACTTGTCTATGGTCCCAGCCATGTAGTACACCATAGGGAAACAGCAGATGGCCTCAAGAAAATGATTATCAGGCCTGGAAATGGAGGCGAAGAGCAGTTTGATAATGCTAATCCACTCACAGCTGCAGTTTTAAAGTTCTTAAAGGCTCGGCACTGGCAAAGAACCACATAAAAATGCATTCTCTGGGTAAAAGCTTGTGCAAAATGCATAAGCAGGTAATTGGAAAAAGGTTTTTGACACATCTCAGAGTTGCTATGGAAACTCCGAGGAAGAATCTACAATTTGACGACAATTGTGTACACAATTTTGCATTAGTGAAAGGAAGAATAAGCGGAACATAATGAACATTACACTTCTGAAAGTGTATAGCATTAGAGAGCAGGATAATACATTAAGATTTGGAGAAAAGTGCAAACGGCAAACATCTCATTTACAATAGAGTGTGAAAAGCCGATAAAGGAATGTGTTTTTATGCCGACCTGCCTGGAAGTATTTTTAAGCGATGCTTTTGCCTGACTATCGAAGTCTAAAGTCATCACTATGAACAGTAACACAGTAACTCACTCATTATCCAACAGCAGCACAATGGGATTCAGCTCCTTCCTGGGTCGGTAATAGGCACGCAGCGGCACTATGAAGTTGTACAAGCCGTTTCCCGCCGTCTCAGCAGAAACGATAATCAACTTGTTTTTGAAACCATACGCCTTGGCATCTTCAAAGCTATTGTGTCGACAACCCTAAATCAAGCACAAGTAAAACTCGTGATGGACTGGAATAAATTTGAAATAATCAGAACGCTAAATTGAATGAATATGAAATGAATGCATTTATGCAGAATGACAAGAGACCTTTAATCATTTCATTTAAACTTGTTAAACCCCCCCCCCCTATAAATGCATTTCAGTAAATACTTCTAGGACAATTCCAATTTCATGAAACTGAACTGTACAGAATATCAGTACATCAAAGTGAATAAAGAGTTATACACTCACCTTGTCAAGTCGTAAACAACAAAACGGCGCCTTTTGTTGTAGAAGGTGGCAAAGAGTTGGGGAGCTTCCAATGTAAGGGGAGTTTGGAGGGTAGCCTTTAATACACCTTGCAAATATAAAAGGATAAAAAAAATGTCAAAAATGCACAGAATATACATAAACAAACCCCTGACTGACATCAGTCAATCTACAAAGGCTTTATTTTTGAAAGCGCTGCATGGCAATGATCAGTAGAGGGCAGTGTGAGTGCACTGATCATTCAGCAGGGATCTTCACAAACTCATTCTGTTCACCAGAGGAAGCAGCAGGAGACACAGAAGCAGAACAGTCCTGCGGCAAGAAAGTCTCAATGCTTTCCTGTAAGAGATTTATCTTTAAAGTCTTAATCAGTGGTGTGTGTGTGTGGTTCTGGTAAACCCTACGTTGTGGAGACAAAATGTCTCCACGAGAACGGTACCACAAAATCTTTGACCTTGCGGGAACATTTTTTGGTCCCCATGAGGAAGACAGATTCTAAATCATGCAGAATGATGTTTTTTGAAAATGTCAAATGGCAGAAAGTTTTCTTTGAGGGCTGTGTTTAGGTGTAGGTTTAGGGTTAGGGGATGAAATATATAGTTCGTACAGGATTAAAATCATGTCTATGCACAGTGTGTGTGTGTGTGTGAGAGAGAGAGAGAGTGCACACGTCTCCTCCGGCTCTGACTGATATAAGCAAACTCTAATTATTCTGCAGCATGACCGCTGAAAGGCTGATAGCAACTAATATGTTTAAGCTTCATCTGATCTTGCTGAAAGCTATTAAATGTAATCCAACAATCACACGAGAGAGAGAGTGCACAGTAAGGAAATAACCAGAAGTAATTGGGAGCAGTAGAATTTTATAATTTTACGCAAGAATGATGAATTAAATTAATCAAAGATTTCTAATATTACAAAAGATTTCTTTTAAACTTTATATTCATCAAAGAATCCTGAAAAGCTTTTTCCACTCAAATATTAAGAAGCACAACTGTTCATCAACACTAATAATAATAATAATAATAATAAGTATTGTTTCCTGAGCTCCAAATCAGCATATTAGAATGATTTCTGAAGGATCATGTGACACTGATGCTGAAAACACAGCTATGCATCACAGGAATGAATTATATTTTTATAATTGTAATAATATTTCACACTGTATGTTTGATCAAATAAATGCAGCCTTGCTGAGCATAAGAAATTTCCTTTAAAGCATTTTAAAACGAGCCCTAACTTATGAACAGAAGTGTAAGTGTATAGGATTTTACTGGCCTTTTTTTTTTTTTAAAGTACTGTTTAGTAAAGTAAAAGCACAGCTTCACACTGTGAAGGCTCATTTCTTCAACATTTGCTGGCTGCAAACAACATTATTTACTCAGTGGCCAGTGATCCTTCCTCATCTGATTGGTTGGTCTCATCTTCTGAGGGGTCACTGAGAAGATCGCAAGGCAGGATGGCAGAAGAATCTGCGATCTCCAGCACAGGGGCAATGCTGGGTCTGCGACTCCCAGCTCCGTTCTCCGTGGGCAGAGCCAGTTTACTGCTGTCAGCCGGGGGATCTGGATTCTGCAGGTCAATTGCCACAGTTCCTGCAATACAATACAATACAGTACTAATGAGCCGTGAGATTGGACGTTTTCCTTTTCAGTTCTTGGGAAGGTGCAGGATGAGGAAATTCACATAGATGTGTTCAGCAGATCTAAAATTTGTCGTCTGATCTGATATGTCAGCTGCTTAAGTGCAAATTTGAGTGCGATGAAAAAATTATGATCATCGATTTTTGCTAACATGACTCAGAATTGAGGTAAATTCCAGTTCATTTCCACCAGTGCATGATTACAAACTGAAAAATGTGTGTAACTTACTAGGAAGATTCCTACATATAGAGCAGATGGTATGAATGTTTAATAATAGCGTTTCTTAAACACACTGAAGTTGACCTCAACCCTGATTTATTGCTTTTTATGAATAAACACTGATTTGCACATTTCAAATCAGCGCTTTGCAACCAAAAATCTTTAAGCGCTGTGAGGTTTAATTTAAAAATGCTGAAGGGAAGAAAATGTTCTGAAGGGAAATTCTGCTGTTATGCAGAAGATTGTTCTGCTGTAAAATGTGAAAAAGTAATGGACTAATTACTTATAACTCATTATGTTAGAGAGTAGGCCAGGGATATTTTACACATGCAAGTGCAGTTACCAAGCCCAATTGGAAAAAAAAAAAAAAATCTTCATTTTCTAGGTTAAAACAGCTTGCAGGACAAAAGACTTGACCTGTGAATTCCTAATGGAAATGAACGGGAGAGAAAGGTTTCTGTAAATGTTAACATTTACACAGACATTCACTAATGATGTCTTATGATTTAGCTAATGCTAAGGAAACCACATGCTCAGACTTACCATATGAAGTAGACTGATCAACTTCAACAAAGGAAAAACAATAAAAGAAAGGATATTTTATCAAGAGCATGACTTGAAAATCCTTCCATAATTTGATCAATTCAGCCTGCCACTGCTGCTTCTGAGTGTTACTTCACACCACTAACTGGCATATGGCAACCATATGGAAATTGCATTAAACCAGCCCACAAATTAAAACTCGTGCTTCATTAGTTTAGGCTGTTACGTAACAATAGCGACACCGTTAATGTTTAAGTCCGTAATTATTTTGCAATTCCGCTTTTTGCTGCTAGTGGGGCTAGTGGCTTGTTTTTTAATTCAACCCTTAGTCTGACGATTAAAAATGTGAAGACTTCTGTTGGTTACATCACTTTCACTCTCACTCTCACCCATGCTTGCGATGATGCTTTGCACCGGGAGACGAGAAGGAGCGTCGTACACGCCGGTGGCCGACAGCCCTTTACTGTGCTTCTCCTCCTGTTTGAAGATGAAGGCAGAGTTCTCCTCCTTAGTGATGTTAATGTAGTAGCAGGTGTCCGTGGCAGACATGATGTGGCGAGGGCCGGGGTTCAGCAGTATGCTCTTATTGTCTTCTCTTTTCGTGCCAATTAGGCAGACGCCGTACCTGAGGGGAAGACGATTGTGCTGTGTTTAGCATGGAGTTGAAGAGAAAAAGGCAGAGTTTTAACTCTGGAAGTCTTTGGACTTTTAATTAGAATGATCTACACATCCTGTTCCTGCTTTGGGGATTTTTTTATTATCCCACTTTATATTAGGTGGCTTTTTTAATCATTTGATACAATGCACTTATTTTGTACATACATGTTTTTACATTATACTTATATTTAAAAAAAAAAATACCAGCATGTAATTAAATCTGGGATTAATTTCTATAATTACATTTATAATTACACTGTCGACCCATCCCTTACACCTTGGCCCTCAAACCTACGCATATATCACAAAACCTGTACCTGACCTTACTAGTATCCCACCTAAATAGCAGCAAAAGTGTTTTGCAATACAATATGAACACAATAAGTACATTGTACATTTATGTTTTTGAAGCAAGTATGCAGTTAAGGCCACTTAATATAAAATGGGATCATATTACATTTTGCAAAGTACAAGTAATAAAACATATTGTCATCCATATTACGATACAAATGGAAAATGCAGTACTGTATACACGGTAGTAAAGAGAAACTGACCATTATCGTGAAAATGAGATTAGCCAGGATTGCAAACATCTGTAAATGTCTGTAATATTTTTATTTAGAGAAGTTAATATTTTTATTCGGCATGGATGCTTTAAATTGATCAAAAGTGACAGTAAAGACTTTTATATTGCTACAAAAGATTTCCATTTCAAATATTTTGAACTTTCTAATCAATAAAGAACCCTGAAAATGTATCACGGTTTCCACAAAACTATATATATATATATATATATATATATATATATATATAAAAAATATGATATAATATATATAAATGGAATAATGATGCTGAAAATTGAGCTTTGTCATCACAGAAATAATTAACATTTTAAAATACATTGAAATAAAAACAGCTATTTTAATAAAATATCTTTCTTCAAGGGCTTTTTTGAGTTTTACTTCCACACGTTTTTTTTTTTTAAATTTTGTCAATTCAAATACATAGTAACAATCAACTGGATAAATACAGTAAATTAAGTTTTAAGGTTTTTACAGTGTATTTTTTATCAAATAAATGCAGCCCTGCATTTGAGATTGCTTCAAAAATATTGAAACATCTTACTGACCCCAAACTTTTGAATGGTGGTGTAAGCAAAAGTGGAACTGACAAATACAAGCATCCTCAGTCAATAGATGAGGTCACATTTATCAAGAGGCACAACATTTTTTATATTTTTAGGAGGATTTATAAAAGAATAATTTCACACACATCCAAAAAGTGAATAAAAGCCGCTTAATAAATGTTAAATGTTCCACAATCACTCACTTTTTATGTGCATGGAAGGAGGCATAAGTAAAACTCTTCCCGTCATATTCGCCAAAGAACTTGCTGTCCATCAAACGGATGTGGTAAACTTCATTCCCAGAGCAACGGCCATACGTCCTCTGCCATTGTTCTGGAGATGTCTGTCCCTCCCTGTTAAAATGAAAGCACAAAGATAACACTCTAAACAACAGTGATATTTACTGTTATTTTGGGATTATTTGAGATTTGTCTTTATGAAATGGTTTGCTCAGCAAGTTCAGGTGCTCGAATGCTCAGTCTCCCTCTGACAAATGTTCACAGAAAGTTTAATGGCATTGATCGGCTCTCCTGGCAAACCTGCTCTGACTAATTATTTGTGACAATATTATTTGTCAGGGATCACAGAATTGGAAAGGTTAGGCAAGGAGGCGTCATTATTCATTATTAAATCCTTCAATAAACTAAACAGCATTTCAGCACACACTTCTCATTACATCAGTGTCAAAAGAAAGAGGAAAGACATCAGTACTCACTGTCCTCGTGACGTGTGCACCAGCAGTG
The DNA here is from genome assembly GCA_037194245.1 of Opsariichthys bidens. NCBI lineage: Eukaryota > Metazoa > Chordata > Actinopteri > Cypriniformes > Xenocyprididae > Opsariichthys > Opsariichthys bidens. The sequence goes on along the minus strand of CM074283.1, from coordinate 2,175,422 downwards.
TGACCAGTGTCGAGGTGGCTGGACACACACAGTTGAGGGCCAGCATGGCATACTTGAACTCCTCTTCACACACTACATGATCTAGAAAACAGAGCATACCTACACATAATCTATGTGAGAATAATATAATATAATATAATATAATATAATATAATATAATATAATATAATATAATATAATATAATATAATCAGGGCTGGGGAGGTTACTTTTAAAATGTATTTCGCTACAGATTACAAAATACATGCTTTAAAAAGTCATTTGTAACGTATTTCGTTACATTACTCAAGTTTAGTCACTTCATCTAAATACTTTAGAATACTAATAAGTGTGAAACAAACACAAAAAATGTAATTGTGAGTTTTTATCTGACAATTCTGACTTTTTCCCTCAGAATTGTGTGATATAAAGTTGCAATTGTGAGTTATAAAGTCAGAATTATGAGATATAAACTCGCAAAATTGAGAAAAGTCAAAATTATGAGAAATAAACTCGCAATATTGAGAAAAGTCAAAATTATGAGAAACTCACAAAATTGAGAAAAGTCAGAATTAGGAGATATAAACTCACATACTAAATTCACAATTGCAAGAAAAAAAAGTTAGTGTTGCAAGTTTATATCTCCCAATTCTGACTTTATAACTTGCAATTGTGAGTTTAAATCTTGCAATTTTGAGAAAAAGAAGTCAGAATTGTGAAATGCAAACTCACAATTATCAGGAAAAAAAAAAAAACAAATTGTGAGAAAAAGCTGCAGTGACGAGTGAATTATAAAATGACTCACAAACAAAACATGAAAACAGTCGTGGATCATCAGGTCATGACAGGACAGTTAAATTGACAGTTGGACAATTTTTATATAAATTCAGTCATTTTGTCATTTGTCAAGAGTCAGAAAATCACCAATTGCTGTTTAAATGACATTAAAACTCAAAGGAATCACTTTGGTAATCTAAAACACTTTTCAGATGTAACTGTAATCTGATTACCACCCATTTAAAATGTAACTGTAATGAAATACAGTTACTCAAATTTTGTATTTTAAATACGTAACTAAGTTACTTGTATTTCGTTACTCCCCAGCCCTGACTATAAGATAATATATATTCAGTCTCACTTTCAATATTACAAAATGATCAGCTTGAAACACTTGATGTTCTCTTAAAAATGAAGGAATTTAAACAAAAACAACTCTCAAATACTAAAGCACCAACCATCATTACAATCATATAACACTGTTTCCAGATACCAAAAAGATCATTTAATAGCACATTTAACATTTTTTTAACTCTCTAAAATAAAAACATTTACCAAATACTGATCTTAATATCACCACCATTTCAAACTTCTAATTTGTCAAGCCCATTTTCATCTAAAACACACTAAAAATACTGTACTGTTAATCCAACACAATACTAGTGGATCTAGAATATAATTCAGTGCAACAAACACACAAAAATGAAAAACTAAACAAGAATCTTGCTTTAATTGTTACAAGTGCCAGTGAGTTAAACAGGCTTCTCCTTCTCCTTTATTTAGCTTTCTCAAACATTTTTTTTGAATTATCACATGTTTTTATGGATTTACAGATTTTATAATAAATCGCTCTAATACTCCATCTCTTCTTCTGCTAAATGAACACATGTAAATGCAGTGACCCGAGAGGTGGAGTCCACACTACACTTTGGCATGTTAAACGGATACTCGTAAGCATAAAAACACTTCAACGAGGATGCATAACTTGAGAGGCTGAGAGTGTAGAATCCAGATGGATCTATATTTATTATTTATACAGCAAACACAGACAAGCTACAACCATATATACTACATAAGCTACACTTGCTAACAGATTTCACACTTTCATTGACATTTATTTATTATTATACATTATTAATGTTACTTGCTTTTTCAGTAAAAAAAGTCAAATGGACTATATGAAAAGAAAATGGTAACACTTTACAATAAGGTTCATTAGTTAAACATTAGTTAATGTATTAACAAGCATGAACTAACCAATACATTTGTTATTGTATGTAACATTACTAATTAGTTAATGAAAATACAGATGTTCAGTGCTTGTTCATGTTAGTTCACAGTGCATTAACTAAATTAACACATTTTAATAATAATTTTAATAACTAATGTTAACTAATGAAACTTATTGTTAAGTGTTACCAAGAAAATAAACGTAAAGGACATTTTTTGTCAAAAATTCTGACTCCAAAAAATCAACACTACCCCCTGACTGTTAAAATCCCAATGACGAATGTTTACTAACCTCAGGAAGGCAAAAGACTCACCTGCAAATTTGACATGGAATTTGTTCTCCGGTTTGAGAATCTGGACATATAGGGGACAATTTGGAGCAAAGTCCTTCACAGCCCATGCTCGCAGAATGGTTTGATGATCCTGTAACAACAGACAGCATTCTTATAGCGTGTGATGATATAAAAACTTACATTATTTCAGTTTGCCATTAAGATGATATTTTTATGAAAATTAGTTGATGTATTTGTGACGAGAAACACAATAATTTGATTTTTTTTTTTTTTTTCATAATTAATTGATTACACAAATATGTGAGGTATATAGCTTATATGATGTGTGCTATTTTTGTGTGCATACAAACTAAAAAAAAGATTGAAAGATTTGAAAGACAAAAACAGCAGTATAATTTTGATAAAATATGAAAAACATTAATCTATAGGCTTCAAGTTTCTCTCTAGCTTTAAGATTACTTGCATTCCATTTCAAGTTTCTATCATGGTTCACTTAAAAAGTGAATCTTGCTTTGTCTTGGGCTTGAGAAAAAAAAGCCTTTCTTTATTGACGTCTTGTTGCAGCCCTAATAACTTTTACTTTTGGAAAGGAACTATATAACAAGGCTGTATTTACAGCTGCGGTGCGGTCCACTTCATTTCTGCTGCTGAGGATGAAGCACGCCTCTGCATCGTCCATCCTGCGGGACAGAACATCATTCCACATCAGCGTCACTCAGAAAGGACACTTCACTATGCTACCTTGTATCTATATTACCCCTGAAATGAATTCCTCCAGAAGGACCGTACATGTGTGAATGTGATGATAATTACTGCCATGTTTCTCACAGTCAGAACTCACGTCCAGCAGATCACTATAGCAGTTTCTTTTCATTGAAAAAGTTGACATTAACCTCCCGCTGGTTTCATTACTGTTTTCTGGACGTGTTTAAGATTCCAAGTAAGCAGAATCTCTGACATAACGTCAATTACCACAGTAAATAATTTTGACTCTTCCCTTAGTTTGTAAAAACAAGTAAAAATTGTGTAGTGCTAAAACAATGCAAGCCCGTGGTGTATGCCATTACAATAGGACAAATGTCTCAAAATACACACTGCAGCCACAAGACATCTCAAACATCCTTACTGTGACTGTGTAGATAAGAAAACTCATGTATGTAAATCCACATTGTGGATTAAAGGACTCACAAGTTATTAAAAATGCCAATGTTGGCAAAAGTTCTACATTTATTGGTGCATTAGATTACAGTTACAAAATGACCCGTGTGTATTTGTGGAATGCACAGTATTGTGAGAATACTAAAATATGTATTTTTGCATTTTTCTGCTTGAATTGCAGCATGCATTTGTGAGAATCTTTGATACTGTTAACTCTGTGATGTGAATAATCTCTCTGGAGCTTCAGGGGAATTATATAACGACAACACTGATTGAGAAGCAGCAGACAGGAAAAATATAAATCCATGTCCTGATTTTAAGAGCCATACAAACAATAACCAGGCATGGGAAAAATCTGCTATGCTACAGTGTATGTGCGGACATATAATAAGTTTACACATCACATACATCTATTATAGGATAAACTGTTTTTGGGCAGCAGCAGAGGCAAACTGGACTAATCTACAGATCTAACCAGGAAACCACAACTCCAACTTAGGCTTTCACATAAATAGAAGCGCATTAAAAATATGAGCTGCAGTGCACATTTCTGCTTTTAAACTCTCAATGATGTTTGATCGTGCAGACTTCCATGGAGTGAATTACTGCAAGAAAACAAATCGACATTGGCATGTCGACATGTCACAGAGGCTTTCGACAGAGCTTGTTCAAAACCCAAAACATTTAAAACCGAAAGATATACTGAGGAATAACTACTAGCAAAAGAAATGAAAGCACTCCCAACATGCATTATTCATCCAGTAATATTCAGCAGCAACAAACACATATTAAAAATAAGAAAGCTTTTTTTTTTTTAACAACAAATGCAATTTCCTCATGAAGTTCTCTAAATTCCAACCTTCCAATTACAACACAGAGATTATACAACTGGCCAGGAAAATTGGCGAGGAAAACCGACTGAGTTTTATGATAAATTCATGCACTGGAATATAAAGTGGACATTTTGAGACTTTCTGCATTTATAATGAAGGAATATAGTAGGATTTTAAATGCGGTTCCATTGCAAGAAAAAGCACATATATTATCCTTAAATTTCAAGGGAGCTTTTATAAGGAACAGATGGGCTTGAGACTGGTGTCAGGTTTGGCTCTGACGGTGAAGCTCGCAGGTTTACTCTTCAATTTTCCACACAGACTAATTTAGTTTTTTGGGAGCCTGTCCAAAGCTTCCATTTGGATACAGTTAATCAGTAAGCCTTTGCTAGTTTAAATGATAGAAATGCCACATTGATGTACTGTATATAATGGTTCAAATATGACATCATGCTTATCACTCAAGTTTACTCACAGCTCTTTCACTCTGAAAAGCCGGAAACACAACTTGTCTTTCACAGAAAAGATTATGCTAATTTAATTAGCTAAACTGTTTAGCCTGCCATTAGGCCAAACCTTACCGGTGAAGCATTGCTGTGCACTTTATAGTGAGACATAAATCATCCACCACAATTCCTGTTTTAAGTACCATTCTTGCAAGTTGTACTATTGATGTCTACATTTGATAGGCTAGTTGTCTCGCTCAATATAAAACTGTTCAATTAAAGAACTGCGCACACACACACACACATCTTCTTCTATCCTTAAATCTCTTTGGTGAATGAAATTCTTAAAATACTGATGACTGCACAATGAAAGCTCTCACTGACAGGCTACACTACAAATGAAGGTCTCTGACACTATTAATCTCATTCCAAGGTCAATTCTCAAATGTTCTCGGTAATCTAGTCATAGTATTAATGCATTTTAAAAGGACTTGAAAGGATGAAATGACTTGCAGCTACAGATCAATTTGCAGATATATTAGACTGATCTCTCTATCAATTTAATGGCTCTCTCATAGACTGAAACACCGAGTCAGAACCTCAAATTGATAGAGGTCCTGGATCACCAAGTGCCCTAAACATTTCTGACATTTTGTTCCAGATGGGACAAACTGCCAAGAGTTTTGTGGAACACAAGGGTAGATATATAATAAGTTTCATTCAAATGACGTGTGGAAGGTGTGAGGGGATTAGACTGAATAAATTTCAATCATGTCAACTCGCTGAGTATTTTGGCATGTTAATGAGTATGGGAATGTTTATATATTTGGTCTTGGTTGACTAGATCTGCTACGCACATTGTTGCTGCTGCAGAGCAGGTATAGACTTGATACTGCCAATAGATACAAAGACACTTTACTGTGAGCATGTAAGAAATGTTGCTGCTGCACAAAAATTTAGACAGGTGGAGCTGGGGAAGGATGAGGGTTTCAGAGGAAATTTGATAGTGTGCTGCAGGACTAGTATATAGCAAACACTGAACTAGACTATTAAAATGTTGAGCAAGCAATCTCACTGGCCAATCGGCTTGTGCCATGTGGTAAAGATGTGATTGTTTGCAGTTTGCCAGCACCATCTAGAGTTCTAGATAACACTTTTTTTAGGGGTCCAATTCTCATTATTGCCTAATGGCGTATTAGCATGCACATCACTAGGATTTTGACTATTTATTAGTACTTATAAAGCACACATGCACACACACACACACACATATATATAATCTACATCCCTTAATCCTACTCTACCTAAATATCTACCTTACAAACTATTATGAAGGAATTTTCCGTATTTCCATGTTTTCACTGTTATATGGTAGGGGGCGCTATTACGCATCTTCTGAAAGAGTACTTACTCTCCTTATCAAAGCACAGGGGAAAAAGAAGCAGAAACAAGCAATAGCATATGTAAGCAGATGAGTATGTAAAATAATACAATCATCAATATTAAACAGCATATATATCAAAATTGGCTAACGTTGCCGAATGAAATTTCGACCCAGGATGAGCTCTAGGACTGTGCAAGCTTTGGGGGTGTTAAATGAATTCTAACTACACCGTCTACGTTTTGATCATTGTTCTGAGTCTGATCTAGGATTTTCTCAGCTTTTGGTTCAAAATTATGTTTTTTAAAAAAAAAAAAAAAAACCTTGATGAGGAAAGAATAAGTAGTAATTAGGAGTTTATTAAGATAAAAGTTAGTTAAAAGTGAGAATTGGACTCTAAATTGAAATGTGAGCAAATAAACAACCTACTTGGCCCTCATCAGGTCTTGGTCCTTCAGCGCAGAGCCTTGGAGGTAGATGACCCGTTGAGACCACAGAGGGATCTGTAGTATACGCCGCACCTGGATGTCCATCTCCGTGGGACAGAGTATCACCACATAATAATCCTAGACATTTGAGAAATTTTAAGCAAGATTAGTACATTAGCAATACACAGAACAATAATAAAATCATTTATGCATGTACCTGTAGTCTCGGGTGGGCATAGAACTCATTGAGAAAATCCATTAGCAGGTCTATTTTGAGTGAAGTGACACATAGAACCACATGCTTCTCTGTCTGAGCACGGTGTCTACTGTAGTTTCCACCTGACTTCTGCCTCTCCATCCAAAGATACGCCAACTCCTCAAACTGGTGTTGAAATGAGAGACAGAAAGCAAGTACAGTAAATGCAATAAATTACAATCAGTAATCATTTTGATTGTGTTGTTCGTGGGCTGATCGTGACACCTGTAATGGCAGCACCACCAGAGCCACACAGATCATGATGACCACCAGAAGCTGAGAGGGCCAGATTTTGGGAGTGACGTCTCCATAACCGACAGTCGAGAAGGTGACGATGCAGAAATATAAAGAGTCAAACAGGGTGAGACTCTTTCCTGCCCGCTCAAGGTGCTGAATCCCACAAGCCCTAAAGAGGATTACCAAACACTTCAGGAAAGAGTTTCGAAAATATAGATAACCAAAAATAAATTTAGCATCATGGGATTTTTATAGTTTCATCAGAAAGACATTTCAAGGCTCTTTCCATGAATAGGATTCAGTAGAGCTGCTCAGTCATGATGTCAATTTGTAGGCTTGTACAGAAGGCCATTTCACCATGGGCTCCCTCGGGAATTTCGAGTGGGTTTTTAAAATAGCGGTTTTCGATTTGAGGAAAATAAGCTTAGCATAATTTCAAGAGACTTTCTCATTTGAGTCCTACCGCAAAAGTGAATTTTAAAACCACGGTGTGCTTTATAACATTAATTTAATTAATAATATAATAAATACATTATGGCTATAACAGCTGTCTGATTCCTCCTGTGAACTCCAAATTGTGCAACAGTTGGGTTCCAAATTACCATTTACATTCTCCATAGAGAAATTGCTTTTTAACATAAGAAGTAAGCTGTTCTTTATTAAAAAAAAAAAAAACCCTTTCCTTCCCTTTTCCCTTCCTACTCTAGCTTATGGTACTGAGCAATTTATGAAACTTGTATTGTGAGCACTTCCTGTGTTATTTGCCAATTCATGAAGAATCACTTGTTTGTTTTCCTCACTTGTAAGTCGCTTTGGATAAAAGCGTCTGCTAAATGACTAAATGTAAATGTAAATGTAAAAGTTGTCCACCCAAATCAGAACTTGATTTAATTCTCACCCTCGACCCTGGTCAAAGATGGTTGATATCTACCATTTAGGGTAGAATAATCTCTCTAGCCTCATCTCCGATGGATTCCCTTAAGCAAACTTGGAAGCAGGATTTGGGTATTGACATTTCTGAGGACCAGTGGAAGTACATACTTAGTTTAATTCATTCTTCGTCTATTTGTCCTAGACACTCCCTAATACAATGTAAAGTGCTTCACAGAGCCCATTTCACTAATGCCAAATTGGCTAAAATGTTTCCTATTAGAAGTGATGCCTGTATCCCCAGCTGATCATCTTCACATGTTCTGGTCTTGCCCGATGCTAATGGACTACTGGTCTGACATTTTCAGAACTCTCTTACAGGCCCTTAATACCACAATTTCCTCTAATTCCTTGGCTGTCCTGTTTGGCCTTTCCCCAACCTCGAATATACCAGGCACAGCACACTGAGTCATTGCCATAATCCCAGAAGACTTTTATGCAGGCGTGCAGAGAAGCATGCCTTTCCCATATATATATATATGGTGTGGGAGGTTGGTGGGCGGGGTCTATTTTGCTATTTTGCTGGGAGAGACTTTTTTCTCTAAGACACCTTGTCTCATTTTACAACTGGTGAAACCCCTTTTATATGGCTGCAGAAATGTCAGTAAAAAATTAGAAATAAAAAGTTCAAGACAGACTTATATACTTAAAAAAAAAATTTCAATTTTTTTTTTTTTTTTCAAATTTCAATTTTTTATATGAATGGCAAAGCAACATATTACTGGATCGTAATTTACAACAGATTGTTTAATTCACAGTTGTCTACCTGTCTCAGAGCTGGTATGATATTGTGATTCTTCTCAAGAGCTGGTGGGGTGGCTTTTTTTACTTTATAATCTTTGTAAATCCTACAGAGAAAAATGAAACATAAAAAACTGAAACATACAGACAAGCTGAAAAAAAGTGGCTGTTGTCTGTTGTGCTCTAATAAAAAATTCAATAGATAAAGATAAAAATAGATAAAACAAAAAATTTATATATATATTTGATCTTTCATATATATATATATATCAAAGATCAAAAAGTTTTACCCAGTGAAGACCAGACAGAGCAGTGTACAGATCAGAATGAGGACCTGGTTGAACATGGCAGAGTGTGTGCGCTGAATGGCACGATGGAGATCATTCTAGAAAGGAACAAAGATAAGATGTCTTTTGTTAGAGAATAAGACAAGAATACAAGAATAACACACAATGCAGATAACGTGAGGTAACTGTAAAAGCCACATTCTGAAAAAAAGACAGACCCTTTAAGTTCCTGCTTTAGAAAGAACTTAATAACTTCATTTTACAATGAAGGTCTAGTGCTCCTCACACAAAATATACAAGGAAAAATGAATGCTCTTTAATAACTGTACTAGTTAGCTATATATGAGATATAGGCCTGCATGCATGTCGAAGGCATAGTTCACAAAAAAATTTAAATTCTGTCATCATTTACTGACCTGTACGAGTTTCGTTTTTCTACTGAACACAAAAGATATTTCGAAGAATTTCTGTACCAAAAAGTCGATGGACCGTATTGACTTCCATAGTATTTTTTCAAGTCAATGGGGCCCATCAACTGTTTCAAACTGTTATTACCCATAATTCTTCAAAATATTTTATTTCGTGTTCAGCAGAAGAAAGAAATTCATACAAGTTTTAAACAATTTGAGGGTGATTAAATTATGACAGAATTTTAATTTTTGATTGAACTATCCTTTGATTGTCATGTCTCAAGGAAAATATCTTTTAGGAATGTATGGACGTAAATAAACAATCCCATTTTAGTTACTGTGAGCATTCTCTTTTACCAACATCTTTGCTAAAAGCATTTGTAAAAGGACATTCCCCCTGCCAGTTTTTTTCTGGCCGTTTGACCCGACCATCTGGCAGGGAAGGGAACGCTGGCACTATCTCAGATTTTGCTCATTGATGATGCATTTTCATTTGTCAAATGCATAATGAAGTAAAGCTTCCCAACACAGTAGAATAACATCGGTGTTGTTTGATGATATTGCTAAGACACCCAATATGATTTCCCGTACGCATGTAAAATGCACTACACAGCTGCACAGGCTACTTACGATCATGTTCTCCAGCGCCGATTTGGCAAGCCAACAATTAAGAAACACAGGAACAAATATGTTTCTTAGCGGAGGCCAAAAGATCTACAAAAATAAATCAATAAATCAATCAATTATAATAGAAAAGCTGTGTTCCGCTCTGTAACGCCCATTAGCATAAAAAGAATTAAACACATAATTTGCTCCCAATGACTGCAGGTCAAAAAAAAGGCTATTTGTTACTTGGCTAATTGTTTCATTTCAGTAATAATCATGCCTTCTCACGATTGACTTTCAGGTACCAGTGGGAAATTAGTCTCAATTACAACAATTTAACGGTACTCGATAATTACTGTATTATCAACAATGATTGTGTGACGGCAGCAACTGGATACGTGCTTCTTTGTCCACCAGAATCTTCATCACTTACTGTAATTATAAATGGCACTGTATTGATCATCTCAATGATGAAGGAGATTTGGAAGATCTGCTCCCAAATGTTCCCCTAGAAATGAAATAAATAAAAGTTACACTGCAGAGGCATTAAAAAGTACAAAAAAGCAAACGGCATCCTAATGAACCTCTACTGCATATCTGTCATATATATATATATACAGTATATAACTTTGGAATTAGTGTATCGCAAATGAAGTATTGTGAATAGTCTGTGGCTTAAGGACTTGAAAGTATGTATTTGAAAGTATGTCAGTTTATAGGTGTAAAACAGTTTTCTCTTATATCCAATAGGGCTGTGCAATATGGACAAAATAAACACATCGCGATTTTTTTAATGAATATTGCAATTGCGATTTATTTTGCAATTTTGGTAATTGTTTTTGCTTTTTCAAACATGCTACATTCTGAATGGATTCAGTGCACAAGAAGTACATAATGTTTCACAATGAAGTAACTATTTACAGCTTCATAAACAAAACTGTAATTAACTGTCTTTAAAACAGACAACATAAAATAAAGTAAGGTTAACTAACCTGAAATTCCAGTCATAATAAGTAAACTTCAAAATTGTATTTCAGTGCACACATTTCACAATGATAATAATGATAACAATTGATAAACAAAACTGTAAAAAACATAGTGTGTTAAAAACAGACAACATCAAATAAATTACGATTATTTCACCTGCTTAAACTCGTATTCAACGCCCGCCTTACATTTCTCATACAGCAACTTGTGTGAAATAAGTGTGAGTTGGCAGCTGGTGTCTTTTGTCCAGTGTTTGAATCCAAAATTCTCTCAAACGACTGATGTTGGATTTCTCTTTGGTACCAAATCATTTTTATTCTGAACTGCATCCATATTTTTTCTTCTTTCCTCCCGTTTGCCTATTCTGTTCTCCCGCTTTGCTTTGTTCTCATTTGTGCTGAGCGAGCTCTGATTGGCTAACATCTTAAACATGCGCACAATAACGTTGCAGTATTCTGAATTACATTTACATTTAGTCATTTAGCAGACGCTTTTATCCAAAGCGACTTACAAGTGAGGAATACAAACAAGCGATTCTTCATTTTTTTTTTTTTTTATTAAATTATAAATAAATTAACAAATAAAATTGCAGACTTGTGCGATTTAGAAATTGCATGTGCTCAAATCGCGATTGTTTTGAGATTGCGATTAATTGCACAGCCCTAATATCCAATTATTGTGTGCAGAGACAACTGTAGGTCAGACACTTACTGACTTCCCAGAAAAGTGTATACTGCCTAAGCATAGTGCAAGTGGGCAAATTGGGAGGTAGCCTTTTAAGGATTAGTTCACTTTCAAATGAAAATTTCCCCAAGCTTTACTCACCCTAAAGCCATCCAAGGTGTATATGACTTTCTTCCTTCTGATCAACACAATCTGAGATTTATTAATTAATATCCTGATGCACCCGAGCTGTATAAAGGCAGTGAGCGAGACCAACAAGTATGAGGCAAAAGTGTATCCATCCACATCCACAAAGGCCTTCTGAAGTGAAGTTATGAAGTAAAATATCTAGCTTCTGCCAGACCACCTTCCGTATTCCACTTAAGCTATTTCCGTAAGTTGAATAGGGAAGGCGTAGGATGTGGTGTAAGCTTTTTGAACTGCGAGAGGCATTGCATTTTCTTCATAAGTTGAATACAGAAGGCGGTCTGGTGGAAACTAGATATTTTACTTCGTAAAACTTGATAAATATGGATATATTTGTTTTACACAAACGTTTTTTATTAAACCCGGAGTACGTTTATAATGGATGGATGTGGATGGATGCACTTCCTTCAGCTCATTCTCGTTTGTCTCGCTCACTACCATTATAAAGTTTGGATGCGTCAGGATATTTATTAATAAATCTCAGATTGTGTTCATCAGAAAGAAGAAAGCCATACACACCTAGGATGGCTTGAGGGTGAGTAAAGCTTGGGGCAATTTTCATTTGAAAGTGAACTAATCCTTTAATAACGAGAAAGATTACTTTCAGCTCCCAAAAACAGAAAAAAACAGCCTCTCTTAATAAATAACGGAAGAAGAAACAGAAAAAAAATTTAGAGATGTTCTTTTTTTTCTGTTGAAAGTGAAGAACACTTCCCATTACAGGGGAACTACAGAAACGAAGGGACCCTTTAGTAACCCAAGAGGAACTGAAATGGTCAGATTTAATTTAGATCAGTGGTTAGAAAGCTCACAAGGGCAGAATAATAATGCCAATACTCGTACCTTATAGCTGAGATACACCAGGAGCATTGCTTGCAAGAAGCTAATTAAGGCCACTGTCACCTGTGGGGAAGAAAAAATAATTGTAATTTTGATTAGCACAGTATCAATATCAGGTAGGAAATAACTCCTTTCCCCCAGCAGAGAGAGATGCAATTAGTAGTCATAAAGAAATGTGAACAGTGATGTACACTCTAAAAAATAAAGGCTACTCAATGCAAAATCCTCCTGGGGTTTGTCCTGTCCACCTCTAGAACTGTCTGATTTCATTCAGGCAGCAAACAGGACAAAAGAAGATTGCAATGGACAGACAGGACCACTGAGAGGGTCATTTTATGCATTGCTTTTCACCGTTAATATCACTCTGTTAGTCTATGTTCCAGACAGACTGTCAGTATGTAGTGGTGGGTATTTTTTTGTTTTTTATGCAGTTTATTCCAATATTTCACTAAATGGTGAGAAGACTTTATAAGAGAGTCATTAATTCACTCAACCGATTCGTTCAAAGCACACTGATTTATTAAGGAAACGATTACAGAATCATTCACTCAAACAATGTGTTCGAAAACAACGATTCAGTCAGGAATTCACAGTGAGTTTAGCTTAATTTGAAACTATTTTGTTGGAGGAGGGAAAAACCGATAAAGAACCTATCAATATTGTGTCTAAAATGCAACTCAACATTAACTTCTTGTTTATTGAACTGAGGTACAAAAGCAATGTCACACTCACAGTTTTTTTTCACAGAATTTTTTTTTTTCCAAAAAAGCCTTTTGTAATTCTGATTCTAAACCACCAAAATAGTTTTGTTTTTTTTTGTATAGAAATAGTTTAGAAAATGTTTGTTGTTCGATGTAAAAATGTTCTTTAAAGTCACACTGTAAAATGTTTTGGGTTCTAACTGGAACCTTTATTTTTAAGAGTGTAGTTCATAAAAAAAAAAAATCTCAATCTACCTGTATTGCCCATAAAGGAACTCTCCTATTCACCCAAAATATTAACTCCCTTCAAGAAATACAGCACAAGAAACACAAGCAGATGAGATAAAATATTCAAGAACAAACACACTTTAATTAGTTAAGTTGATTTGTGATTTGAGTTGAAGTTCAGACAGGTCTCACCAGTTGATTTGTGTGGGATCTGTGGTCAGGTTTGTAGTGTAGTTTGCACAGGCTTTGCTGCAAAGGGCGTCTGTGATGTTTGCGCAGTGTTTCCTAAAATCAAGATAACAGGGAGTTAGTACACAACAGACATAAAAGTGAAAGACATCAGGGTTGAAAAGCTGACCGATCATGCCTGCTGGCTCTGACATAAACGGCAGCGTGAGATGGACTCTCTCTCATCTGACTGCTCCTCTTCTCTCCCAGCATGCATGCACACAAGTACACACAGCCCTCTGTCTCTTTCTGTCACTTAATAACACACACTGTGCCTCATTGTGCCTTAATGTTTTTGCTGCTTGTGTTGAGAATGACTCTTATGGACACTTCAGCCTGAGGAGTCTGGGTTGATCCTGACAGCAATTTAAGCGGTGCTTTCGAGACGAACGGTAATGTGTTTTGTTTCAGTGGGCTGTTGCTGTTGTTGTTTCATGGAAGGGTTGAAGAAAAACCATTAAACAGCAGTTAGTTCAGGTGTGAACTTTCACACCTGAGCGTTTGTTTTGGAACCTGGTGCATTTGCTCCCTTGGTTCGGTTGGTTTAGGCATATGTGAACAGTAATCGTGCTCGGATCTGCGGCAAAATAATCTTTCCGAGACCGCCTGAAATGAGGTGGCCTCGGTCCGATTGCAAACGAACTCTGGAGTGGTTCGCTTGAGATGTGAATGCAATCCGTCCCAACGGACCAATAAACCAAACGATATCAATATTCATAACGGGAAATGTTTTATATAAAAAGCAGTCTGATTCTGTGAGAGAGCACATTAGTTACTGTATTTGAAAACCTCTTTGAAAGCATCTTCAACTTAAAATGTTGTACAAATGCACTTCTCCATGCGAGAAAGCCTTGATTCTGGCTTTACTTGCAATATAGTATTCATACGAGCAAGTGTTTGCATGTGTCTCGATACAATACACCGCTGGGAGATCCAGAGAGAGGACGTTTGAATTTTTAATACAAACGTAGTATATAATTTAACAGCAGGAATGACGGCTACATATAGTGTTAGCATGTGTCTCGACAGTTAATAAAACCACAATAAGCTCATGGAGATCATTTTGATGGATGAAGCTAAGAAAACTCTGACCAACAAGAGGACAGTTGTACTCGCACGCGACTTGCATAAACATTTTGGTACGCTTTGAAATTTTGCCTTGCGAAAGCCTACCGAATCGAAGAAAATGCGACATTGTAACAAATTTAGTCCGTTTCGGAACAAAACAAACGATCCATAGTTGTGAACGAACCCTGATGCGATTGCTCTGTTACACTCTGCGGTTCATTTGTACACATGTGAACGCTGCTATCCAAACCCTGGTGCGCACCAAACAAGCGGACTGACACCGTGAGGCTCCAGGCACGTGACGGAGGGATTCCTGCCGCAGTTTTGACTCCTTTACACATTTTATAAGCTGATCGTAAGTTCCCAGCTGGCCAAAATATCATAATAAGCAGCAAGCAAACAAGCAAATTTATCTCAGCACACAGCGTTGTTTTGGATGTTCAGTAAGTTCAGCTTGTGAACGCATCCCTGTGCCTTTAGGTTTGGTATATTTTGGTTCAGTGATGAAATTAAAAATCTGAACGTTAATCGGACCAGGACTAAATTTTTTCTTTTTGTTTTGGTCTGGACCAAGTGTGAACACACCCTAGTTATTTGTATCATTCTGCTGTTCTGTGTTAACAAAGTTCTACGGTATGTAAACGGAAACATTTCTTACTCACCATGGGGAGTTAAATTTGAATGCGCTCGGGCACTATCTAGAACTTACATGGCGTGTGTTTGAGGACTGGTGCACTTGAGCCAATGGATAGTGGTGGAGCGTTTTCTACTATTAAAGTTTATCTGTATACTATTACAACGAAGGTTTTGAAGGAGCTTCGTTGGGATGACATCCTCTTTTATGCCGTTTTATGAAGGGAGTGAAGCGTCAGAGGCCTGTGTCAAAGCAGCTGATCACGTCATGGGACTGGTTCTGAATGCTTTCACTCTGGTGACATTTTAAGACCTTTTTAAGCTCCTGTCTTTGAAAACGGTCTTAAGGCCTGTTCGCAGCAAGAGTGATAACTATAACAGTAAAGATCTAGTTCTAAAAATCTTTCTAAATATAAAAGATGGATGTCACTGCACCTACTATGGCGGTTCTTTAAGTTGGCTCTTTGGAGAAATGAGAGGTTATCTTTTATTTTAGCTGGGTCTGTTCAGCCGCTTCGCAAAGCACTCGTTACGGGAGTTTGCCGTGTCATTCTCATAGTGAGATAACGAGGGATTGTTTGAAAGAGAATGTTAGGTTACTTGCGTAACACCAGTTCACTGAGAACAGAATGAGTTATCTCAACAAGCTTCCCTGCTCAGAATGCCGTTTCAGGGATCACGGCGATATATAAAGGAAGGGGGTGAGCTCCTTGTCATGAGCTGTGATTGGTCCGTCTTTTGGACAGATTAATTGGTGCTTTCATTTTCCATAGTGAGATACCTCGCTCTGTTTTTGGAAAACTGGGGTTATGCAAATAACCAAATGTTTTCTCTCACCAGTAGGGTTCAACATGAAGTGGCGCTAGAACAGGCTAAATAAAAGCAAAGTCACATGTGATATGTCTTAAAAGCAGTTGTTAAAAAAAAAAAAAAAAAACGGTCCCACTTTATATTAGTTGTCTTTAAATACTACGTACTAGCATTTAAATTAATCGTTTGATACAATGCACTTGTGTACATACATTAATGCGTAAATAATAGTTAAGGACATCTAATAAAGTGTGACTCAAAATCTATATCAAATAATTGCTAAATACTTTCTATTCATCAGGGAATCGTGGAAAAAATAGGTTTCCACAAAAATATATTAACAAGCACAACTGTTTTCAACACTGATTACAAAAAAAAAGTTTCTTGAGTACCAAATCAGCATCAAGGACCATTTGACACTGAAAACTGGATTTATGACTGCTGAAAATTCGGCTTTGCCACCATAGGAATAAATTATATTTGAAAATATGTTAAAATAGAAATCAGCATTTTTAATCAAACAAATGCAGCCTTGGTGAGCATAATAGACTGCTTTCAAAAACATTAAAAAATAATCAAACATTTGAATGGTAGTGTGAATGAAGGTGAGTAAATGAATTTTCAGATTTGGATTCATTTTCCCTTTAAGTCGCTCATGTTTACTCACCGTGCACATGCGGCCTGGTTAGTCGGATCATCTAGTGAGACTCTGATTATATAGAGGAGGCATGTTAACAACTTCAAGGAGAGGTTGAAGAGGCGTATTCTGAGACCTGCAATACAGTAAATTATGAAATGGAGCTTCATACAATATAAAACACATCTGGAAAATGTGCTATAAATAATTTAGCGGTCTGGCAAACTTACAGTACCATCATAAATCCAAACAAACAGTTAAAACAAAGTCACCTTCTCTGTTAGAATGCTTTAGCTTGTGATAGGACGAGTAAATGACAAATATACGGAGTATAGTGATATCGAAATCCATTAAAATAGTTTATGCTTGCAGTAATGGATTTTGCTTTGT
Source organism: Opsariichthys bidens (assembly GCA_037194245.1). NCBI lineage: Eukaryota > Metazoa > Chordata > Actinopteri > Cypriniformes > Xenocyprididae > Opsariichthys > Opsariichthys bidens. Next base: position 2,158,039 of record CM074283.1, on the reverse strand, counting down.
TGGTTTCTCGGTAGTTGTAAATGGCTTAAAGGGTCAAAAGACTTTACTTACTTGACCTTTGGTTTTTGATGAAGAAGAGCTTCAACCTCTCCTTGAATGTGTTTTCATTTACATAAAATTCCACCTGCACCCTATGGAAATGAAATAAAAAGATGTTCAATACAATTCATTGTTTACATACACCCAAAAATATCTGTGTCCAAAATCATTTTAATATGATTAAAATTCAAAATAATTTAAATTAATGACGTATTTATTATGTCTCCGCATGGTGCAACACACACAAAAGTAATCTCGTAACGCACTGCTGAAAACTTCCAAGTGGTGAAGTTTGGTAAATAACTTCTTTTAATCTCCAGATCAGTCTTTAAGATGTATGAGAGCGTTTCAAATCTATCAGGACATCTGACAGGAAACATTAACAACGGTGACGCTTCAAATGAACTAGATGTCATCCTCTCCAATCCGTGAATGTTTCACTAAGCATTATTTCAGTGTCTATATTATCATCATATTGCAGCAAAATCCATCATGATCCAAAATTCAGCATCCAGCTCAAACACTATGTTTTGTCCCCATAACATAAATGGGTTTCTCTATTACACCACATAGATGTAATGGCTTTTATACCGTACAAACTGTCCTGTACAACCTTAAAGAAATCACAAAAAATAATTTCGAAATGCATTTTTTAACCCAAACTCAATTTCTTCTTTGGATTTTGGGACAAAATAGGATCTAGAAATTTCTTTGTTTAAAATGTCTAGCTTTCTATTCAGCCGTTTGTATTCCTCAATGTATGCATTCTAATTACACCCACATTTATGGGTGATAAGGCATGCTATATCATAAAGCTTGAATAATACATGATCAGTAACACTTTAATGGTCTTACAGTCTGAAATAACTGTGGTATGCGTTCACTATGGGAATCATTATCCTGAGTATGTTTGCTATTTGTGATGTCACAGGTATCATGATAATGGTAGGCTAGAGCTTCCCGAAGCCCTTTATATCTGTCAAGGGCATGACATGATGTATATTGCAGGCAGTAATTATGAGAACCATATTCAGCAGAGAAAGAGAGATAGACATCCTAGAGAACAGCCATTGTTTCCTGCTTCCCCTGCTCTGTCTCCATGGTGATGCTTTTAAAACAGGCTCTGGTGACACACACAGTATACGGTAGATATTTACTAAGCCGAGGGCTGATTTGTGTCAAAGGCTAAAAAAAAAAAAAAAATTAGAGACAATGTTGACCGTTGTGACAAATTAGCAAAAAAAAACAAACAATAGCCACTTCTTGAAAAAGTCCCAGGCTGAATTTCACTTACAAGACTGTGTATGGATGTGTGCATCGGCGATTTGCACCCACATACTGTATATGTATGAGCGCGCAAGCACAGACCAACAGAAACCTGCTCACACACACATTCCGAACTGGTTCGCAAGTCTTCACTGTGCCAGAAATAATTGCTCTGCCTGACTGTCAAACGGTTTCTCACATTAGAAAGGACTGAAATTATAATTGCAAGGAAATTACTTCGTGCCAACATGGAATAATAGGGCTGGTCAATAATAGCTGAACTGTTAGTAATTTAGTCTCCGTAAAAAATCTTTATTCTTTTGATTTGAGCAGCCCCAAATATACCTTCACTCCACCCACGTACACTAGCTCTCCAACAGACAGATACTCTATTTATAGTGCAAGAACCATAAATATTGAAGATTCAGAGCCTGCGCGCTCATGTCAGCCTACTTTACAGAGCATTACAAGGGAACGAACATTAAAAGTTAGAATACGGACATTCACATCACTGTGTAAAACAAGCATTGGAGTAACAAAAAGAAAACATCCATTGAAGTAAGACATACAAAATAGCAGTAAGTGCAGAAAATGAACATCAACTGTTCTCCTCTTAGGTAGATGATTGAGATGCACAATATACTTCGTAATGTTCTCTGAGTGCTTGTTGTGAGTTGTAAGCTAAACACAGAATGGCTTACAGAAGACTCATTTTAGTATCTTGGGGAGTTTTGCCTTCTTACTTTCACCACTGGCTTGATTGCTTGGGTGATATATAACTAAATGTAACTGAATATGAACCCTATGCAAACACAGAAAAGTACATACGACCAGCTTTTCCACCATCGGGACGAATGGTTCTAAGAACTTTGAGGAATGGTTCCGTTTGGTTCGGCATGGCACAATTACAAGCAGTTCTCGTTCTGGAATTCTCAGGATGGTTGGCTAACCGTGCTGAACCATGCCGGTAGAAAGCATGTAGCGATGTCGCCACTTAGGATTGGTCACTTGTCTGTTGCCTGGCTACCAGTTTCTTTGTAGCTGGCAATGTGCGCTGTTTGAGCGACATAAACAAGTTAATAATAAAATTAAAATATGCATAATGTGGTCACTATTTACATCACATACCATTACATTCCAAAGAGCTCTGTTATCAGCTCACCACGGTGGAAATGGAATAGCACAGTTAAACAGCGAAAACGGTTTGGCCCGACAATGGAAAATTGGTATATATTATATATATATATATATATATATATATATATATATATATATATATATATATATATATATATATATATATATATATATATATATATATATATATATATATATTTAAACTTGAATCAAGGCACATCTCAATAGGTTTGATATTAATGATTACATTATGAATATCGTACCCATACATTTTGTTTTTAGAAAGTTTTTAAAAATTTCTAAATACTATTTTCTGTGTACACTAGGATAGATATAAAGTGTGTATAGATGGAGACTTTGCTTATCATGCCTATCCCAGTATGTAAATACATGCAGTGCAGGACTGCTTAAAGTTCTTCACATGAAAAAAAAAAAACATGTATGAATGAATTATTAAGCATAATAAGTCACAAAAAATGTGGTACTCACGCTTGAAAATTGATATAACTTTCAGAAGCCGAAAATGTGTTCTGTAAAAAATGTGCTTTATAAAAGCACCTGTGCCCTCGTTTGAACATCCTCCTCTTGATGGGTCAAAGAGCACACACAACTCACTCGAGAATTTTCAGCATGTCCACATTCAGCAAGTAAATATAGAGCAAACTGAAAGCCATTTGAGTCAGGAAGCCAAAAACTAGATAGCAATGTGACGTCTGCAGCCTACACACTAACCACAGTCAGGGCATACAGTTGCACAACATCCGCCACCTCAGAAATTACTTTCACCAGGGCAGCTAGTCAGGTATAGGTCCTATTCTGATCTAGTATTCATTATTGCGACTCCTGTTATTTCACTGTCCTCACACTCAAATGGTGGACTTCCCCTTAGAGGTTAACCTTCTAAACATATGCAGTAATGGTCTGAAAAAAATCTCTTATTTTTAATATGGAACAGTTTAATTTTAAAACTTTTAGACAAAATCTAAAATAACAAAACACAAAAGTTTATCTACAGTGGTCAGGTAATGAAGCGTAGCATGACCATAAAAGGGCACCTACATCATGGAATCCCCAGCTTCCTTGTCTTCAGAAGCCATATGTCTTTGTCTGTTGTAAATTGTATGTCCTGTTAGACTGATTTTGTTTAAATAGGAGCACTAGAAGAATGTCAAGCAAGCAATTTAGGAGATGTATGCCGCAATGCCCCACTGTCTTACGGGAGACGACTCAGTCTATTTCTGTGCTGTTTGTTTGGGAGTGGAGCACACTCAGTCAGTTCACAATGGAGCTGACTGAGTTCATTGCGAGCATTTTAAATAAGGAAGCGCTTCTCACATTCTGTCACATAGTCCTGTCACAGTTTTCCACGTGTTCACTGTTTTGGTTTTGTTCCCGCCACTCTATCGTCATTGTCTTCAGCTGTTGTTAATTAGTCTTTCCCTGCACCTGTTCCCAGTCATCAGTTACACTATTTAAAAGTGAAAGTCGTGACGTGTTGTCCCTGTGTTTCCTTTACTGCTTGTCGGTTCTCGTTTATGTTTGTGTCTGTGTACCTGATCACGTCGTTTGTATTAAAATCTATTATTGTTACTTCAACGTTTGATGTTCCTCCGTCTTCTTCCTACCGTCTACACGGCCAGCGTGACACATTCTGACTCGCTTCGAGGGATGAAAGTCAGACATCTGCTATCCGTGGTTCAGGTCCCATGTTTGTTGAGGGGGCACGGCAGCTTTTGATTATGGGTATGGCATGTTTAGTTTGTTATGCGAAGGATCAAGTGTTGACATCAGTGCGAGGCTGTTCTGCCAACCCTGACACCTTCATTGTTTCAGGGAGCAGTAGCCTTCAGTTTCTACCCCATCTCCTTTCAGCCATCTTGCCGAAGAAGAGCGCCCACCCCCTCTTTGCAGTTCATTGGGGCATGTGAGGTTGGGCACTCAAAGAGTCTCCAAAACGAGTGCATTGTCTGAACCGTACTCTGAGGATATATATAGGTTCAGGAGGTCTCAAACCTAATCTCCATATTGGTTTGTCATCAGAGATCTGTAAGATGCTCTTTTCCCAGACTAGTAAGTTTCTTGGTTTGCTTTCGGGGGCACAGCAGTTCCCGAAAGTTCTAGACAGGTTAAAGCAGGACAGAGTACACCTGCTACTCATTACTACATTTTGGCCAGCTGGGTCTAATTCTCAGACCTAGTCTCTCTACTGGAGGGCTGGTTGTTGAGACCATCCTAAATGCCATCAACCCCAGGCTTTCAGGCCCTGTTGGGTTAATACATTTTATTTGTCCAAACCATCTGTGCTTATGTAGACATTTCACAATCTTGTTGGGAAGGATTTTTTCAGTATGGCAGTGTGGGAACATTCCCATAGTAACATTCTCATAGTGTAAACACCATAACGCAGCATCGAAATTCTGTCATAAGGGAATGTCTGCATGTAATGAGAAGGGAACATGACACTGTTTTGCCTCGTCATACTTCATGGGTGCCTGCGTGGCTGCCCCGCTCCTTCAGACTAATAGAATCTGGGAAATCTGTGATGTAGTTGCCTTTCTTATAGTCTTAACAGTGTCTTGAAAGAGGACCTTTTTAGAATTCTTAGTACAAGGGCGATCTCAAAGTCAAACCTGATGAAGAATAAGGCCCAACGAGCCTGGTGTGGATTGAGACATTAAGTATCTTGGAGATACTGGAGGTTTTTGTGATCGGTCCAGAGAGTGAACTAGTGATGAAGTCAGTGCCTCCACTCTTCCAGGCATAGTTCCTCTCCGCTGAGTTGACCTTGCAAAAGAAGTATGCACATGGATGGAGTCTGGAAAGTGTCCCCTGCTGCTGAACTGAAGGCTTGCTTGAGGATGCTGACGGCAGAGTCAGCTTCAGGAGACCAGGACAAACACTTGGGCTTACCATGGAGAAGGGATGTGAGTGGAATGATGATGGAACTGCAGTGGCAGATGAAGCGCGATAGAAGTTAGCGAAACCTAGGAATCGCTGGAGTTCTTTCACAGTTTTGGGAATGGGCCAGTTGTGCATGGCTTCCACCTTCCTCTCATCCATGGCGATACCCTTCTCGTTGACGATGTAGCCGATTTCGGATTTCGGACTAATGGTACTGGCATTTCTTGGCTTTGAGGAAGAGATTGTGTTCATGAAGTCGTTGGAGGACCACCTCTTCAACGTGTCGGTGATGTTTGGCCTGGCTCCGGGAGTAGATATTCAATATTGACTCGGAAAAATCGATGGAGAAACTCTTGGAGCACTTCATGCAAGAAATCTTGGAATACAGAGGGGGCATTGACCAGCCCATATGGCATAACAGAATATTCAAAGTGGCCTGTAGGGCTCACAAAGGCCGTTTTCCACTTGTCCCCCTCGCGTATCCGCATGAGGTTATATGCACTGCGGAGGTCCAACTTAATGAAGACCCGAGCATATCGGAGCTGCTCCAGAGCCGCTGGGTTGAGAGGAAGGGGATGTCTGAACTTCACCGTGATTTTGTTGAGAGCACGGTAAACTATGCATGGCCACAAGCCTCCATCCTTCTTCCTCCCAAAAAAGAAACTGGAAGCAGAAGAGGAGGTAGATGGTTGAATGTAGCCTGTTGTAAAGCCTCGAAGATGTACTCCTCCATGGCTTCGTGCACAGGTATAGTCACATTGGTATATTTTGCCTTCCAGGGTACTGGTCACCTGGAAGGAGATCAATAGTGCAGTCCCATGGCTGATGAGATGGTAACAGAAGACAGATGACATCTTGAAACTGGGAATAGCATTCTGCAATGTCGACAGACAGTTGATGGGTAGGGTTGTCGATGGATGTATAACACATTGTCACATTTCTTAATACCTTCAGTGGATGGAGAGGAAGTGAAGGAAAACAGGAAGGATGACAACAATCACTTCACAATTTATCTCACCAGTTTCCCAAGAGAGCTCTGGATGTTGATGGTGAATTAACCACGGTCACCCCAGGACAATAGCTGCAGTGGAATTCACCAGAAGCAGTAGAGAGATCATGTCCTGGTGAAGAACAACCATGCCCAAAAGGAGAGGTCTGGCTGTACGATTAAGGGGTTTTCTGGTTATGGATTGGGCTTTAAAGTGTTTTTCATTGGGTGTCTGTGGTAGCTTGAGCTGGCGACAGAGGGCGCTGGAGATGAAGTTCCCATGAAGTTCCCAGCTGACCCAAAATCTATGAGTGTGGTAACTGTATGGGATACACCAGAGACTGTAATAAATACTTTGGTGGTTAGAGGTGATGAGCAAAGATTACTTACATGAATAAAACTCACCAAACGGCATGGAGGGGCATTCAGGAAGAACATGCCATGCATTTCCACAATATAAACATAACCCCTGGGTTAGCCGTCTTCTGCACACAGCCTAAGATAGACGGGTAGATTCGATCTGCATTGGCTGTGGTTCTGGAGAATATTGTGGTTCTGTTTGGCAGGAGGAGCAGGAGCATCGCTGACCCTGGTTGAATCCTTTGCATCCTAGCATATGATGGGCTGTACGAATGGAGATCTGGATGAATTTCTGCAGCCGCAATGAAGGGAGCCCTTGTTGATACATAGTGAGCAGTGATCTTTTATTCCATCCACTTGCTGCCACTAGAGTATGGAACTTAAGCATATACTCAGAAATGTTTTACATTTAGTCATTTAGCAGACGCTTTTATCCAAAGCGACTTACAAGTGAGGAAAACAAACAAGCGATTCTTCATGAATTGGCAAATAACACAGGAAGTGCTCACAATACAAGTTTCATACATTGCTCAGTACCATAAGCTAGAGTAGGAAGGGAAAAGGGAAGGAAAGGTTTTTATTTATTTATTTATTTTTTATGAGGGGATCAAGTGTTCACGGAAGAGGTGAGTTTTCAGCTGTCTCTTGAATATTGCCAGGGATTCTGCGTTTCTGATGAAAGTAGGGAGATCATTCCACCAGCAGGGAGCAGTGAAGGAGAATGTTCTGGAGAGTGATTTTGTGCCTCTCTATGACGGTACCACAACCCTACGCTCCTTTAGTGATCGCAGGCTTCTGGTGGGGACAAAGCGTTGTAGCAGTGTGTGGAGGTAGGAAGGTGCAGAGCCTGTGGTGGATCTGTAAGCAAGCATCAGCGCTTTGAACTTGATGCGAGCAGCGAGGGGTAGCCAGTGCAGAGAGATGAAGAGGGGCGTGACGTGGGCTCTCTTAGGCTCGGCTTGAAGAAAAGACGAGCAGCAGCGTTCTGGATCATTTGAAGAGGTTTGATTGCACTTGACGGCAGACCAGCCAGAAGAGCATTGCAGTAATCAAGCCTTGAAATGACCAGGGCCTGGACAAGCAGTTGTGTTGCGTGCTCAGTCAGGAAGGGACGGATTTTCCTGATGTTGCGAAGTGCAAATCTGCATGACCGCGCCGTCTTTGAGATGTGGTCTCTGAAGGTCAGTTGGTCATCGAAGATAACTCCAAGATTTCTGGCCGACTTAGATGGGGTGATGGTGGTTGCACCAAGCTGTATGTTGATGTCGTGTTGTAGGGTAGGAGTGGCAGGGAAGACTAAAAGCTCAGTCTTTGCCAGGTTGAGCTGCAGGTGGTGTTCTTCCATCCACGTGGAGATATCCGCCAGACAGCTTGAGATCCGTGCAGCTACTGTGGAATCATCCGGTTGGAAGGACAGGTAGAGTTGATAGATGACAGTTTTAAATGATATAACCGGCCACCAATGGAAGAATCACCAGAGGACTTACCAAACCCTTCCCGGAAGTAGATTGTGAAACCATCCACAGACTGTGGATGTGTAGTGGGACCAGATTGTCTCAGCCCTTTGCAACTTCCTGTTAATAAAGAGATAATGAAATCAATTTTCGCTCTGTGAGAAATTGCAGCTGCATCTCAAGGGCCAGCGAGCACTGCGGTAGAAATCCATTGGAGTCCTCTGCTGAACCAGAGTAGCGTGCCAGGTAAGCGGTGAAGAAGTGCAGTGACTGTTGTGGTGGTGGCAGGATTGGTGAGTGTGTGATAAAGATGATCCAACATGAACTTGAAGGTCTGGGTCTGGTGGTGAAGTACTCATGCTGCCATACTCTCACGTCTAGTCTTCTGTCAGAAAATACAGACTAGAGAATGGTGAGTAAAGTTTATTAGAGACAGTAAGTTTATTTAAAACAGGCGGATAGTAACGGTATGCAGTGAACCGGTAGATGAGTGAAAACGCAGGCTGAATATCCACAAGCAGGTGAGAAAAGCATTACACACACGAACAGTCATTGGTGATATAGACGAATAACTTTCCTTTTCTTCATCTTCAGGTAGATGAAGGGATCCGGAGAAGAAGACGGGAGATGGGGAGCTGGAGAAAGGAGTTCAGAAGATGGAACACTGGATACGATGAAGAACACAAGTAGGTCACAACAGGACGAGGAACACGGAGGGAGTCCAAGACGAGACTAGACAAAGACTGTGGCTGTGTCCGAAACCTGGAAAATGCTGCCTTGGGAAGACACATTTCAAGGTAGGAAGGCATCAAGACATGTCCGAATCCAATGTTGGCTTCACTTCCTGTTTCCTTAGATACCTTCATCTGATCGATTTTTGAATCGACAGCATAGACCATGTACGACTTTCTCTGCCTTTGAGATCACACAATCTGTGACAGTTGAACTAGAAAAATAAAGATGCTTCAAAAAGTTGCGTTTGCTGGTCAGTTTGTGTGTAAATGTATGTTTTTGACCAACATTTTCCAATTTTGATGTAATTTCGATTGAGAAATTAATTGTACTAATTAAATATTTGTTTAGTTGCTCGCACTATTTTGCTATAGATCATTAAACTGCTATGCTGCCTCAGAAGTCTGTCCGAAATCAGTTTCATGAAGTGCCTTCATGCATAAACGCTGCATTACAAGTCATTGCTTGATATGGCAGCGAGGCAACAAGTCAACTGCCTATGATTTACGATGCAGCCTGTGTATTTGATGAGTGCTTATACCTGGTGCAGGTGAGATAAGTGGACGGTGATTAGTAAGCAGGTGATTGAGATCTGCGCAACTTAAAATCCAATATCGGTCGACCTCTAGTTCAAATAACAAAATCTCTGCCAAACTCTTGGCACAGGATCAAGACTCACCTCTTTTATCAATAATTTGCCCTAGATTTTATTGTACTGTATTTGTATTAGGTTTATTTGTTCAAGTTAGTACATCATCTGAACAAGAACTGTCTAATTTCTAATGTCTAAAATCTAATTTCAGCAGCTAAATAAGTCACTATAAGCGTCTACTAAATGTAAATGAGTCATGAGTCTCTAGTCCAAAGTGAGGTGACGACACCAATAACGACAGATTTTACTTGCCACGGAAGGCTAGATGGATACCACGCTTCTGCTCTGACTTACTGTGCGTTGGTTGAATCCATACTGTACTCCTCTGTGTACCTAGATAAAGCAGACATGGGTGACACAAAAGGGGAGAGAGAGTTTTCAATAAAGGACACATGCAAATTATAAACATGCAAAAACATGCTGGAAAAGGCTGGGTTGGCCACAGTCCTTCTGAAAAGCACTGCAAAGGAATATCTGACACACATCTTTGTCAAATGTGTGTCATTGTGCTGCATTTTGACAATGTGTTTAGCTACTGACATTTTGAAGTGCCATATGAAAGCTTTGAGCACAGAGCTGGATCCACAATCTAGAAAACCACAGGAGGATGGAGTTTTCATAGCCCCAGGGTTGCTCTGTGTGGCTATTTAGTTGACACACCAATGAATGATCATGATATGGATCACATGGAGGTTAGATGATGACTGCATTATCACAAACTTCGAGATCATAAATTAAGATTGATATGCTTTTAGTGATTAATGCAATGCAATAATATTGCACTAAATATTGCTGTGTACAATTGGCAAATAGGTACAGCTGCAAAATAACAGAAAATGGAAAAACAAATCTTGTACCGATAAGCAAAGGAAACGGCCATTCCTGAAGGAACAGGCTGAGTGAATGTCCATGTCATATGAACTGAATATTCTGTCTGAATTTATGGTCCAAATATTCTCTGTGAATGGATTACATAAAATATTCCCTCTGTGTGGTGTAGGGAGCAGTGCAGTATTTCAGCTTAACAACCAGAGGGCTGTGAGGGGTTCATTACATTGAAGCACCATCCCAACGGCACAAACAACAGTGTAGCTGATCAGTTTTGATGGTAGAAATTTATATTAAGAGTCTAAAGGCAGGAGGCCATAACCCCAGATAGCCCCAAACTCAAAAGAAAAGTTTTCTCATGCGACTTCTTTTGTGTGTTTAGTCATATTTATTCATCAAATTCAAAAACCTGTTAGTTTAATAATGCCTTTATCACCTAACTACATAGTTAGGGTCACATTAGTCTATATAAATGAATTTACTCCATTCAGGTAAAGGCTACAGTAAATGCACTGCTGATATTATCAGTGTTATGTTTTATCCCTTTAACATGAAAGTGCAAATTAAATATTTGCACTTTCATGTTAAAAGGAAAAACATAACACTGATAATATCAGCAGTAGAAAAAAAAGACACCTTTCACTGAAATCACATACACACAATAGACAAATACTACTCTATCTTAGCATCATGAATGTATAAGGCAACAGTCGTGTTTTTGAAAACGGAGCAGTTAGTGAATCAGCTGTTTGAGAGCGGAATTTGGATTAAAGAAATGTTGTTGACACTTTAGTTTAGGGTCCAATTCTTACCATGAACTTGTTGCATACATATTACTAGGATATTCACTGTTTATAGTACTTTTAATTACTTTTAGTAATTTCTGTCATTAACCTTTTGAGTGGTACGGTCTCACATATGGTACTTTTATTTCTGTGCCCCTGAGACTACGGTCCCACATATTGGATTTAGAATGTTCAGTGATGTCACAGAACTGCCAGATTCAAACTGAGCTTTCACACTTTGGCTGGCGCAGAGCCAAAGACGGATGCGCTCAGTCCTTGTCATTTATCACAACTATGCAGTGTTTTCTGCCACATAATATCTATTTTATGTTTCAGACTTTTAATATACAAAAGTACTAGTAAAACAATACATTTAGAGTTGCAATAAGGTTCATTAGTTAACATGAACTAATAATGTAACTGCACTTACACAGCATTTATTCATCTTTGTTAATATTAATTCCAACATTTACTAATACATTATTAAAATCTTGTTAACATTAGTTAATGCACTGTGAACTAACATGAACAAACAATGAACAACTGTATTTTCATTAACTATCGTTAACGAAGATTCGTAAATACAGCAACAAATGTATTGCTCGTGGTTAGATCATGTTAGTTAATTCATTAACTAATTTTGAACTAATGATGCTTATTCTAAAGTGTTACCGAGTTTGAAAAATACACACTGATGTGCATGGAAGCAGCAATGACGATCAATTCAAATATAATTTGAAGACGTGTTTTATTAATATTAGATACACATACAGGGAGCGCAGAATTATTAGGCAAATGAGTATTTTGACCACATCATCCTCGTTATGCATGTTGTCTTACTCCAAGCTGTATAGGCTGGAAAGCCTACTACCAATTAAGCATATTAGGTGATGTGCATCTCTGTAATGAGAAGGGGTGTGGTCTAATGACATCAACACCTTATATCAGGTGTGCATAATTATTAGGCAACTTCCTTTCCTTTGGCAAAATGGGTCAAAAGAAGGACTTGACAGGCTCAGAAAAGTCAAAAACAGTGAGATATATTGCAGAGGGATGCAGAAGTCTTAAAATAGCCAAGCTTCTGAAGCGTGATCATCAAACAATCAAGCGTTTCATTCAAAATAGTCAACAAGGTCGCAAGAAGCGTGTGGAAAAACCAAGGCGCAAAATAACTGCCCGTGAACTGAGAAAAGTCAAGCGTGCAGCTGCCAAGATGCCACTTGCCACCAGTTTGGCCATATTTCAGAGCTGCAACATCACTGGAGTGCCCAAAAGCACAAGGTGTGCAATACTCAGAGACATGGCCAAGGCAAGAAAGGCAGAAAGTCGACCACCACTGAACAAGACACACAAGCTGAAACGTCAAGACTGGGCCAAGAAATATCTCAAGACTGATTTTTCTAAGGTTTTATGGACTGATGAAATGAGAGTGAGTCTTGATGGGCCAGATGGATGGGCCCGTGGCTGGATTGGTAAAGGGCAGAGAGCTCCAGTCCGACTCAGACGCCAGCAAGGTGGAGGTGGAGTACTGGTTTGGGCTGGTATCATCAAAGATGAGCTTGTGGGGCCTTTTCGGGTTGAGGATGGAGTCAAGCTCAACTCCCAGTCCTAATGCCAGTTTCTGGAAGACACCTTCTTCAAGCAGTGGTACAGGAAGAAGTCTACATCCTTCAAGAAAAACATGATTTTCATGCAGGACAATGCTCCATCACACGCGTCCAAGTACTCCACAGCGTGGCTGGCAAGAAAGGGTATAAAAGAAGAAAATCTAATGATATGGCCTCCTTGTTCACCTGATCTGAACCCCACTGAGAACCTGTGGTCCATCATCAAATGTGCGATTTACAAGGAGGGAAAACAGTACACCTCTCTGAACAGTGTCTGGGAGGCTGTGGTTGCTGCTGCACGCAATGTTGATGGTGAACAGATCAAAACACTGACAGAATCCATGGATGGCAGGCTTTTGAGTGTCCTTGCAAAGAAAGGTGGCTATATTGGTCACTGATTTGTTTTTGTTTGGTTTTTGAATGTCAGAAATGTATATTTGTGAATGTTGAGATGTTATATTGGTTTCACTGGTAAAAATAAATAATTGAAATGGGTATAAATTTGTTTTTTGTTAAGGTGCCTAATAATTATGCACAGTAATAGTCACCTGCACACACAGATATCCCCCTAAAATAGCTAAAACTAAAAACTAAAACTTCCAAAAATATTCAGCTTTGATATTAATGAGTTTTTTGTGTTCATTGAGAACATGGTTGTTGTTCAATAATAAAATTAATCCTCAAAAATACAACTTGCCTAATAATTCTGCACTCCCTGTAGTGTAAGTAACTATAGAGTTTAGTCGATTTCTTCTGCCAGTTCACTTGCCATTTACTAACATGAATTCAGGAGAAACTGATGAATTCACATGCTGTTTATACAGACATGAGTGGAATAATATACCAACCTGTAAAACTTTTTCTTTTCAGTAAAACATAAAAGGAGGAATTTGTAATTGTGTACTGGCTGCTCTTTTCCATGGAATTACAGTCAATAGGGTCGGGAGCAGTATTCACTTCATGACAATTTTAAGCCTGACCATCCCTTGACCATCATTACAATAAAACAAGCATTCTGCAACTTTTCTGTGTTCCACAGCAGAATGAACATTTTTGAGGATTGTAATAACATGAAGGTGAGTAAATGATGAGCGAGTTTTACGCCATCCCTTTAATGGGTTGAAAATTGAGCGAAACATCTGTTCTGAAAGTACAAGTTCACATCCATTAAAGCAGCAAATTTGCCATGACAAAGCAGCAGACTCTGCAGTACGGGTCCCTGAGACCAAATAATTGGCTAAAAAACCTTTTGCTTTTGCTCCATCAAAGAAACTATCAGAACTTCAATCTTCAAAATGACCACTTTATTCTAACCCTAACCCCCAGAAATTCAGAAAGAAACCAAACGACCAATCAAGATAAGTGACACGGGGAGCCACTGTGTACAGTATATGATTTGTGCACAATATTTAGGTGTAGAAATGATTTTAACAGTCTTCCAAAAACTGAGTGGATGAACCCCACCCCCAGCCTAACTCCCATTATACTGATTGCTGTGAGTCTGGCCAGGTGGCAGATTTTCAAGCTTTTTTTAGCACTAAAAACACTTGTGTTCTAAGTTACCACAATATCATCTAAATCCCAGGAACATCTGGGCCATCTTTATAAAGCTTCACACAACCATTTTCCAAATAGGATGTCTAACACTTTGGAACAGTGTCACAAAATGTATGCTTTGATAAAGGTAAAATTAGAAACTGAATCATTTCTTTCATGTTTTACGGAATAATGTTTCAAGATCAAGCTGAATCATTTACTGCAGGGGTGCTCAGTCTTACTGCTGGAGTTCAACTTTTCTGTAGAGATGAGTACTAAACACACATGTTGGGTTTCCATGTTTTATGGGGTCTTCCATAGACATGTATGAGTATTTGATCCCTTATCCCTATACCCCTCAACATTAAAATGATAAATATAACCAATAAATTAATTAAATCACTTAAAGAACATGAGATGTGTTTTTTTTTTTTTTTTTTTTTTAAATGGGGGGGGGGGGGGGTTGGGCACTGACACACTACACAACAGCCAAAGACTTTAGTGATAGGCCAGCAATGATGCGAGATGAAAGGAAAAAAATACATTACTTAAAACAAACAATATTTTGACTTCTAAAGCCACTTTTTGGAATGTAAATGATTTACTTATACACAATAATGAAAAATGTTCAATTTTCTTTACTCAAGACCTTTTCTCAGCATATGTGGTGAACTGCATTTTGATTGTAACATTAATTAATCATGTAATGCAATTCATTTAAAAAAAAATATATATATAATAGATCGACAGCCCTAATAAAAAGCAAAAATGAAATAGACAAATAAATGAACATCACACAGAAAGATAAATCTGTAAGAGCAGCATTGACCGACTTGCGACACAGAATCCCCAGATTCTATTTGACTGAAGAAGCCACGCTGATGTACGGCAAAAAGACGCGGTGGCTCATTTCCTGCTCGAGGAACTGGGTTACACAGGGAACCCCACACATTACCCTTCAAGGGAACTTCGACACTGCGTCATGGTGTTGATGCTATGGGAATGTTACACCTACGCCATACTGAAAAATGCCAACCCAACAAGATTGTGAAGTTTTTTACAAACACTGACCCTGTCGACAAGCAAAGCAGATTAACCTAACAGGACCTGAGAGGGTCTTGAATCCATTTCTATGTTGTAAAAACTTATGAATGTGTAATGACTGGAATGACTAACACAATTGTAAAACTTACTCCTCACAACCCCTCACCCATGTAGACTAAATAAATAATGTCTCCCCCCCCATGGATGGAG